>QRFJ01000786.1:149163-298913 GCA_006176705.1 Cocos nucifera | reverse complement strand
TGGACTCAATAGTCTATTTTTTCTCCAATTTGTTGATCCTATCTTCTGCTATATGACCTAATCTCAGGTGCCATAGATCTGTCGTTTGGACTATCCCTAGGTCATTTGGCATTCATGTTTTGCTCGATAGTTAAAATAGGTACATCAATATGTAGCTGATAAAGATCATTAATAAGAAAACCATTTATAATTTTATTTTTTTTATAAAGAATGTTACAATGGTCCTTAAAGAAGATAATCACATAGCCTTCTTGTGCTAAGCATGAAACAGAAATCAAATTCCTGCTAGCTGCAGGCACATAATAACAGTCTTTCAAAACTAAGTCTAATCTAGATGGTAATCGAAGAGGATATATTTCCACGGCTACTGCAGCAACTCTTGCTTCATTACCGACACGTAGGATCATGTCTCCATCCCTCAATCTTCTGCTATCCTCAAGATCCTGCATGAAAGTGCACAGATGAGCACTAGAACCAGAGTCAAGCACCCAACTGGATGCAGAAGAAATCATAAGGTTAGACTCAATAACGAGCATACCTCCAGAAGGACCTTCCTTCTTATTCTTCAGGGTGGCTAGGTAAGTAGGACAGTTCCACTTCCAATGGCCATCGCTGTTGCAATGGAAACACTTTCCTTTGACATCGGTCTTTTTCTTTGGTTTCTGCCTTTTTCTTCTTTGCTCCTTCCATCTTCTGCTTTTTCGCAGACTTTTTTTTCTTTTCATAAGACTTTCTTTTGGAAGAAGTCCATTCCATAGCAAGAACTGAGCCTTTAGAACCTTTCATAAAAAGCTCAGCGGTAACCAGCATATTCATTAATTTGGCCAAGAAATTTTGAAGTTTATGTATATGGTAATTCATGATGAATTGCCCATATGCATCAGTCAAGGATTGCAGAATAATATCATTCTGTAGGTCCAAGTCTAACTTCACACCGAGCTTCTCAAGCTCCTCCATGTTCTTGATCATTCTTAGACAATGATCTTGGACTGACTGTCCATCATGCATCTTAGCCTTAAAAAGTCATTTTGTGACTTGATACTTGGCTGCGCGATTCTGTTCATCAAACATCTCCTGCAGGTGAGCCAACATTTGGTGAGCAGTCTCGATATCCTCATGTTGGTACTGGAGCTCATCAGACATCGAGCCCAACATATAATATATGGTCTTATTATCTTCATCTATCCATTTTTCCAGAGATGCTCTCTGTTCAATAGATGGATGGGCTAATAAGGTGGGAGTTCTTGGTCTAGTACACGGGTTAACTTCTCAGAACCCAAAACTATTTTGTAGTTCCTAAGCCAATCTTTGTAATTGGATTTGGTCAGTCTATGTGTGTCCAGGATATGTGCTAATGGGTTGGACGTAAATATTTTTCTGTAGAGAGTCAAAGATTCTAGTTAGATACTGTAATTATGACTTGACCAATTATTTAAAAATTTTATTTTAAAACAAATTAGCTCCCACTATTTTCTCAAAAACCTACACTCCCTCTGTAAAAATGCAAAAATCTCTATGATTAATGATTTCTTCTGGGTGGTGCAGTCTCATCAACTGACTCATCACCTCACCTAATAGTTATTGGTGATGGGTTAGCCAATGAGTGAACAACTCTTGTTCAATGATTTTTTAATCATGGTGCACCCAAACTTAATCTCTAATTCATGAATCTCACCGTATCTGGAATATTGATCCACTCCTTAGTTAAGTCAGACCCACCATTTGCATAGACTGGATTCCTAATTGAGTCTCTCACCGTATCCAAAATATTGAGCCCAACTCATCCTCCAGCCCATAGCATCCAATGCCTAATAGACATGGTTGCATCTTTTCGGTGCAACTGAGCCACTGTATCCAGCCGAGAACAATCAACCTTGGGAAGGGCCCGCACGTCTACAATAGTGAAAGACCTCAGACTTAATCTTTTCTTAGGGAGAATTGATTCAGGTCTCATTAAACTAGACTTGTCATAGTCATAACAATTATGACTAACCTAGTGGCATGGGTTAGCTCGGATTATTGACCACCTCAAATCAGAACTGTGTCAACAGATATGGCCAGGTAAGTGAGACCGATGGAAGAAATATGCCATTAACTTGTACAAGAATGCATTCAGGTCGAGTAGCTTCCAATTAAAAATCAGTCGATCATATGTGCCAAACTTACCTTAGACACCAAATTGTTGAGCCAGAACCAATTGGGTTAGCCTACAATCCAGACTCTAACCTCTGAGCCTAATTAGGTCTTGCTTGATTGTGACTCAATCTTGACCCAGACTTAATCCTATTAGGTCGGTCAATTTAAGCATTGTTGAACCCATCTAACCAACTCTTGATTCGATTTGATCAACCGCTTAGACCTAATTGAGCTACCCAAGCCCGAACCCAATATTATGAATATGTCTTAGATCTAAAATTCTTAATTTTAGACCTAATTGATATTCCATAATCTTAATTTTTAATTAAGTAGGGTTCATAAACAAAATATGCACAATAAATCCTAGGATTTCAGGATCTAGGGTTTTGCAGAAAGTAAGTTTTGGGTTTCTGATTAAGGACGAACACATAGCACCCCTACATATCATAAGAATACTCCATCGAATGAAAAGAGAGGGCCTTTAAATTCTTCTTCGTTCTTATGACCGGACGGCCAAGAGGAACGCCTTAATCAGGAACATGCAATACTACAAAATAGTTTTAGATCTATATCATATATCTCATATACAAATTAGATCTAATCATGGCATATTTTGCATACATCTCATGTATCGAATCATGCATATTTTCAGATCTAAATTATCTCATAATAATCTAAAAAATTAGATTTAAATTAATCTAATCAAAATAAATTCTAATCTAGATAATTATGTAGAACTATTCTACAACTAGTCTAAACATGCATCAATCATATCTCATATGATATTTAAAATTAAATAATTTTATTTGCTATTTTTTAGATATCATTATAACCATTATAATATCATAAAATAGTAAATAAATAGATCTAAAATATGATTTAATCAGATTAAATCAAAAACATGCAAGACTATAGAACTATTCTATTTTAGAACTAGTCATGCATATTTTCTAATCTTAGATCCAAATCATTTAATTTTAATTTTTTCTGATTTCAGATCTGATCACATCTCATGTGACATCTAAAATTATTTATTTTTTAATTAAAATAAATTTAAAATTAGATCTAAACACTTTTAGAATCTTGGCTTTGATACCAGTTGAAGGAAAATCCTGATTTTTCAGACCAGGTTCATTCAGATCTGATCAGATCAAGAGATATATTTCAAAAAAAATTTTCTCTTAGATCTAAGATCAGATCTGACATATTTTCATATCTGATTATTATGATCTGATAAATAAATAAAATCTAAGATTAAATTAAATCTAAATTAATGTTAATCTTGATATTAGGTAATCTGATTATCCTTTGATGATCCTACTGATTGCAGCTGAGGTTCCTGAATCTAGCCACGCAAGCGCCTGGCCTCTACCGGTATCCACTCGGATTGGATCTAAAGATCTTCATCTTCTCTTTTATCATTTCTTCAAAAATTGGATCTAAATTTGATTTTGGAAGATCTTCAAAACTCCTTTTGAAGATGTGCTGCTGTCATCTTATGCAGCAGAGCTGCCTTCTTGCTTTCCTAGTCGCCTTTTGATTGTCTAAATCGCACCAAACTCAAAAATGCCCAACTTTCCTTTTGGGACATGGAGAGGAGAGAGAAGGATCAGAAGATGGCATGGAGGAAGGGAGAGAGGACAGCCTTAGGGTATGAACTAGGATTCCTTTCAATCAGCTCAATCTTAATCTGAGTTGGGCGTAGATAGGATCTTATTTATAGATCCTGTCTGTGCCATCCAGTGCTGCATCATTCTTCCCAATCAATCGTAACTGCTTTATGAAATCAGATCTAAATCTAATTGAGTAGGATGACATAACCTGATCCAATCAGATGAGAGTCCCCATAGATTCATCCTTAAGATGGTGCACCTAAGACTCAGTCAAAGTCTATGGTTCTTAGGGAGTCACTCTAAGTTGGAATCCAAGAAGGAGACCTGGAGTCCCTATCCGTATAGGGACTCCTAGGCATCGCCTATCCAACTGGGTGCACACGCCAATCCTAGGCATGCACCCCCTCCTTTCCAAATTTCTGGCAGGGGGACAGGCCTCCACCAGCTCTCCAATAGGTGCATGACATGTGGTCAAAAATCAAAGTATCAATGGTCAACATTTGACCAGTCAAAGGTAGACTTTTGACCAAAGTCAAAGAACAAGAAATGGCAGGTGACCAAAAATGGCAGGTAATGTCAAATTTATAAAATAAGACAACCTTTTCTAACTTGGACAACCTCCAGTCAGACCATATGAAGGCCTCTGATTGAGCACAAACTTCTTTGGCTCAGTCAGGACAACTTATTTATGATAGCAAAAGAAGAACGTTAGGTTCAATCGAGTGCTAGCATGATTTTCTTGAACCTAATTGAATCTCATTCAGATCAATTGAACTGGATCAGTTTAATTGATGATCATCAGATTCAAACCCTTATTTGTGTGACCCAGTTAGGTTCAGTTCTGTATGGTAATGGGATATGTCATGATCTCTATCATCGACATCATCGAAACTCCTTTCGATGGATCAGAACTCTTCTGATTCGAACAGCTAGAATAATCGATCATCTAAATCATTCTAATTGCTCCTCAAAATCCACCAGTGACACCTAGCAGTATATGGTGGCAATCCATCAGAGCTGAATGTGAACCTCTTGGTGCAGCTACCTATGTGATTAAGTTCTTCTATCTTGAGCCCCGATCAGATTAGGGTTAAGGTAAACTCGTCAAACCCTAGTTTCTATCATATGATGTAATCATTCGATTCGAGTCTGATGTGAAAATCTAAATAGAAACTCTTTCTATTATTTCACTCTGCCATGGTCATGGACTTCTGGACTTGATTCTCATGATCATCATAGGGCTGCTCCTCTACCACCGAGGTAGATAGATTCCATCTTGATGCCATCCAGTTCCTATAATGAACATGCTATAGCCAACATACACCTCAGGATTTTGAATGGCTAGGAGATCAAGTAATGGTGTAGTCAAACTATAACACCCTCAAGGTGAACTACCGATGCACCTCAGATCAAAGAATCAGACACACTACTGCAGCATCGAGTCAGTCATTGACGAGAAGGTAGACTCTCTAATGACTACTTAAGATGGTCACGCTCAGTGCTCTCATTCTCTAACGAGTACCTGTACTCTCGCTTCGGTGTCTCCACACCATAGACTCAAGACTCATCTACTAAAGAGAAGCGATTGTACACCAACCTTCCGGATCAATCACCATCCTTGTGATGATCCTATGGTCGGAAGCATTTTATGAGTTAACAATGATTATTCATGTCTTAAATTTTTAACTCTTGAAAATATGAATTATCATTACCATTAACTTAAAGGACGTATCACAGACACTAAATACACATATGTGATAGAAAATAACTCATTTTATTTATTATAGTCAAAATTATAATTTTGCTCCGAGAAGTGTATTACAAGTGTCAGCCAATTCTAGCTTCTAAGGCATATATATCTAACAATTACAACCATGCAAGCCCTCGATGCCCAATGCCATTAGCCTCTTCTTCCATGAAAATGGACATTACTGGCTAAAAGGCTTGATTTTCATAAGCTATGATGGTAGGTTTATATACACTTCATATAATATCCCTACATCAAAAGAATTGTACGAGATTTGATGTGATACATACAAAGAAAATCTACATAGATATATATGATCTTAGCATAAAGCATATGATGAAATTTGATTAAGGAATAGAATATGTCTTGATCGCATATCTAGCCATATCATGGCTGGTCATATCTACCAAATAAAGTTTCATGAGTTGCTAAGAGAATTTAGTTATATCTACTGAATTTATTTGCATGATTTTTTGAGAGAATCAAGAAGAGATTCTGATCACATGAGATTGCATGATTTTCATCACTCCCACTCATGTTGGCATGTAGAGGTTTGTATGCCCAACTTGCTAATAACAAAATAGAATACACCGTTGCATGGGGCTTTAATAAAAACATCATCAAACTGGTTAGTGGAGGAAACATATTTGGTATGGAGTTGGCTAGACTGAATTTTTTCATAAATGAAAAGGCAATCCAATTCAATGTATTCAGTATGTTCATGGAATAACGGGTTGGCAGCAATATGAAAGGCAATTTTATTGTCAAAGTGCATCACAATAGGTGTAGAATGAGTGATACTTAGGTCATCGAGCAAGTCCTTTAACCATTGTAGCTCACAAGCCTCTATAACCATGGCGGGATATTTAGCTTTAGCAAAAGAGCATGAGACAGTGACTTGCTTCTTCATCTTCTAAGAAATAAGAGAAAAGCTAAAGAAAATGCACTAGCTAGTAGTAGAGAATTAGAAGATGATAGAAGATGCATTGGCTAGGAGTGCCTTTAAGGTAGTAAAGCAAGTGGATAGCGACATCAAGATGAGGCTTGCATGACTGATGCATAAATTAACTAAGAATATAAATTGAGTAAACAATATCAGGCCAAGTGATTGTGAGGTAGATGAGTTGGTCAACAAGGCGGTGGGAGGAAATAGGATCATTAAGCAAAGGGCCATCAGAGTCTTGAACTTCAGATGTTGTCCCATAGGGGTCTCAACAGTTCTGGTTCCCAAGAGATTCGTACCTTCTAAAACTTTCAAAGTATATTTTTGTTGTGAAAGAAAGATATCTTTAAAAGATTAGACAATCTCAATATCCAAAAATATTTCAATCCATAAATCTTTAATATGAAATTTAAGTGAAAATAGGACTTAAGTGAATCAATAGCCACAGTATCATTACCTATTAAGATGACATTATCGACATAAACCAGAATGAAGAGTTCAGATATGCCTTGAATGCAAAAGAAAAGGGAATAATTAGCATAGGATTGAGAGAAGCCAACATCAAATAAGGCTTGAGAGAACGTTTGAAACCAATTTCTACCAACTTGTTTGAGGCCATATAATGATTCTTGGTCCATTGTTTTGTGATAATCGCTCTTCTAAATCTCTCTAAATTTCATAGGCTATTGAATAATGAAGAACACTATTTGATATTTTTGTAGAGAGTACATTCAGGATCAATGAGATAATCATATCATTGACATGATCTTATAAGGAACAAATAGGAGAGGTGGTGGGTCACTGTGAAAGAGACCTATCTATAAATCCCAATTTATTATTGGCATTCAAGATTATTTTCATGGCATGTGACCAATCATGATAATTATCAGCAATCAAGAATTTGGAAATGAGGATAGTACTTGGATTGTCAGAGGTAGGGGTGGAAAGTGTAGGGTGATAAAAAATTTGGATCAATGACAGAGGCGGAGGAGTAGCTATCTAAAATAGTTGAAAAGTTTGCAGAAGATAAATAATTTTCTACCATGGTAATGGGAGACAAAGATTAGCCAAGTAAGAGGTGTATTATTGCTAAAAAAGGAATGAGAAATTTAACAAACCTTGGAAGTGGCAAAGAAAAAAAAGGAATTATGGATGCAAAGAGAACATAAGAGAAAAAAGAAAGAGAGCAATTTCTTGCTCTAATACCATGTGAAGGTGGAAATTCATGGCCAAAAGACCTGATTTTTTTCATGAGCTATGATAATAGATTTATATACACTTCATATGAGATCAATATCTCCTCAGGGATTGTACAAGATTTGATATGATATATTTTGCATAGATATGTACAATATTGGCATGAAACGTGTGATGAAATTTGATTAAGGAATGGAATATGCCTTGATTGCATATCAAACCATATCATAACTGGTCATATCTGCTAAATATAGTAGCATGATTTGCTAAGAGTAGGAATGATTTTTATCACATAGTATTACATAGCTGGTCATATCTGTTGAATTTAATTGCATGATTTTTCAAGAGAATTAAGAAGGGATTTGATCATATGAGATTGCATGATTTTCATCACCTTCCACCTCAAGAAGGGCCTCCCACTCAGTAGCAACCTTGGCTCCACCACTGCTACTATCGTCAATGGCCTCTTTGGTAGCCATCTCTTCCCCAATGACCTCATCCACACTAGGCTCAAGTCCAAGAAGTAAATTACAGAGTACCACAGTAACAATATCATCCCTATGTTCTCACATGGTGATGTCATCTGATGAGATTGTGGAGTCGAGGAGGGTGCCTCTGATACTAGAGATGGTTGCAATGAAGAATGAAGTGCTTGAGGCCAATGTATCTAGCTATATAATGAGTGGAACCGGGTTGATGACATTGGTGATGATTGATGGCAAGAAGAAAGGGAAAGAGCCTCGGTCTTGAACAAAGGGAGAAGAGCTCAGTTCCACTCAACCACCCCATCACTCACCTCCTTCTTTCTTGTATAGTTCCTCTTCACTATCCACCATCACTACTACTAAAAAGGGCTATGGCAGTGGTTTACAACCACTACCGTATCCCAAAAAATTGTCGTCATAGCCTACGATAGAGGTTAGTTAACCACTACCATTATAGCCATCGCCGTAGATCTATGACAAGAATTTTTACAGTAATTATGGTAACTGCTGCCATAAATAGCCTATGATAGCAGTTTATTAACCGCTGCCATAGACCTGCCTATAGCAGTGATTTTATAACCACTGCTATAGATTACCTATGATAGCAGTTATAAAATTGGTACAATAGCTATCTATGGCAGTGGTTACCAAACCACTACCATAGGATCTATGATAGCGGTTACGAAATCGCTGTCATAGGTCTAATGTAGCGATTGGCACGTGATCTACGGTAGTGATTGGTACGTCTACAGTAGTAATTTTGCAACCATTATCGTAGATTTTGGATAATAAAAAAATAATTTTTTTTTAATTTTTATTTTTTTATCTGATACATGCAGTTCAATATATAACACAAGAAAATATTATAAACATGATAATATTTTTAAAATACTTAAATTTTATTACTGAATAAGATTTATTATAATATTTTTAAAAAAAAAATACATCAAAAGTCTCCTAAATCTACATCTAAGTCATCGTCATTAGGAGAAGATGGAGCATGAGCTGGAGGAGCTGGAGCTATAAGGGCTGGAGCTGGAATGCTGGCCAATATGTTCTCAAGGTTCATGAAGTCAGCTCCAAAATACGTGCTGAGCCTCATCACCATAGCAGTCACGAGGCTCTATAGCTGAGCAGTTTGCTTCCTAGCCTGAGTAGCCTGCTCAATAGCCCGATCTATTTGTACCTTAGCCTGAGCTGCCTATGCCAATGCCTCCTCAAATTGCTCCCAATTGACGATACCAGAAGCATGTGAAGAGATGCTTACCTCAGATCAGTAGTTCATCGACGTATGTCTAGATCTGCATCGGATCCTTCTAGAGTGCTTAGACCTTAAGACTTAAAATAGATGGTCATGAGTTTTAGAGGTGTCCAGGTCCTCACTCGCGAGTGCGTCTAACTACTAAAATTATAAATTCAAATAACATATCATAAGAAATGCTATAATACTAATCATACTAATATATTTATTACTTACAAAAATTCTTCTAATTATGGTGTTCATCGACTTATCCTTCTTATCCATATGGCTGGATCGAAAGATCTCACTATGA
The DNA here is from genome assembly GCA_006176705.1 of Cocos nucifera. NCBI lineage: Eukaryota > Viridiplantae > Streptophyta > Magnoliopsida > Arecales > Arecaceae > Cocos > Cocos nucifera. The sequence goes on along the minus strand of QRFJ01000786.1, from coordinate 289,239 downwards.
CTGGACATCATCCCATCTCTCATCAGCTATAACAATAGATCAATTTATTAGAAACATATAAAAAAATATTAATTTAATTTATCTAGTAAGATTCAAAATTTATTACCTCTCTATGCATACGACTGACCACAGACTCATGGTCGAGAGTGTCTGTGTACTCCTAAGCTATCCAGTTCTTTCGATTTCGATGAGAGGTAGTCTAAAAGTATTTAAATAAATAATAAGTATTTAAAAATTTTAAATATAAATTAAATTATATTAAAAAATTTAAAAATTAAAAATTAAACCTCGAACTCTTGCCTCTTTCAATGCCTAACCATCCCCTCTCACTAACTCGGGGGATAGTCCTATATCTAAAAACAAGCTCCTCCGTAGTATCGCATCGATGCTCGAGCCATCCTTTATGGAGCTTAACCTTATAGCCCCAGTACAACTCTCCAATCTTCTTCAGTTGGGCATCTCAAGCCCTCTCATGATTTAAGAAGTCACACTTCCTCTGCATAAAGTTATCGAAAGTCAGTTACGAAATTATTCTAATCAAATATAGTATAAATATATCGAATGCATAAATATAATTATGATATACTTACCCATATCTCCTCCTACACCCAATCCTTGACACTAGCGTCCATCAATCACTAGTCTATGGATAGTATTGGAATGATGTCTGTTGGTGCAAAATCTAGTTGATGCCAGATCGAGTTGGAGATGAAAAAGAAGAGGTCACCATCGGTGATCTGCAAAATAAAGTTTCATCCAGAGTCGGTGGGGGTGGCTCCAGCAGGATCTTTCGATGATCAAGTCAGCTCTTTTGGCCAATAGAAATGGAGTGCTCAAAAAAGAATTCAGCAGAATTTTGAAAAGAAGAAGAGAGCTTAGAGAAAACGTATCTAGAGGATTCCTTTTTATAGACGGAGCTTGTAGCAGACTGATGGTGACAGTCATAACCATCTGATAGTGGACCGCTCGGAGCAGCGTGAGGTTTGTTATGAAGAGAGGTGTCGCCTATAGCAGACTAATAGTGACAGCCATAACTGTCTGATAGTGGGCCGCTCAGAGCCATGTGGAATTTGTTACAGAGAGAGAGGTATCATCTATAGCAAACTGATAGTGATAGTCATAACCATCCGATAGTGGACCACGTGAGATTTATTATGAAAAGAGAAATATCATCTATCATGATATGCCCGTTCATCAAGATTTAATAGTCGAAGTTTGGAGGAAGCAGGCATTGATTGGTGAAAAATTTTGACATATATCAATTCCAAAGGAGTTCAGACTCCTAAAAAAAATATGGTTAGAGGGGATCATCCGAAAGGAATGCTAGCTGAAATCTAGGAGTAATCCACTGGAGGAATCTGACTGAAGAAGAAGTTCAGAAGGAGTTTGGCTCTTGGAGGAGTTTGACTGAAGGAGAAATTTGGAAGAAGTTCGGCTTTTTAAGGAATCTGAAAGAAGTTCAGCTTCTGGGGGTGTCCAAAAGAAGTTCGGCTCTTGAAGGAATCCGACTAAAGAAAAAGTTCGAAAGAAATTCGGCTCCTGAAGGAATCCAGAAGAAGTTCGGCTCCTGGAGGAATTTAATTGAAGGAGAAGTCCGAAAGAAGTTCAGCTCCTGGAGGTATTCGACTGAAGAAAAAATTTGGAAGGAGTTCAGCTCCTAGAGGAATCCAAAAGAAGTTTAGCTCCTGGAGGTGTCCGAAAGAGGTTTGGCCACTGAAGGTGGAGGAGTCTAGTAGGAGTTCGACCGCTGGAAGAAGAATTTTTGATTGAAGCTCTTCCATGATTATCAGTTACATTAGGCAATGCATCAGGCTGAACTTCGATGGGAGCAGGATTTATCTCCAATAATAGTTCTCCCACTCCCGAGTTTGAAATTCGAAGAAAGAAAGTATAAAAAAGATGACTGTCGAAGTTCTTTTTTAGGCTCTACATCCATTGAGGTTGAAGCTCGGAGGAGATCTTATCTTCGATTGAAGTTGGAGCTCAGAAGAGATTTTATTTTCAGTCGAGGTTGAAGGAGATCTTATCTTCTATTGAAGTTGAAGCTCAAGGGAGATCTTATCTTCAATCGAGGTTGAAGGAGATCTTATCTTCTTTTGAAGTTGGAGCTTGGAGAAGATCTTATATCCAACCAAGGTTGAAAAAGATCTTATCTTCTGTTGAAGTTGGAGCTTAGAGAAATCTTATCTCCGACCGAGATTAAAGGAGATCTTATCTCCTATTGAAGTTGGAGCTCGAGGAAAATCTTATCTCCGACCGAGGTTGAAGGAGATCTTATCTTCTATTGAGATTGAAGCTCGAGGAAGAGTTTCGATCCTAAGTTCCCATGCTTGTTGCTTGTTGTGAATGTTGAGCTCATTGTGGATGCCGGGCCTGTTGTGAACGTCGAACTAGGACCTCTCTTGCAAATCAGGATAAGGTTCTGCCTTTCGTATTTAATGTGGTCAGGTTGTCATAAAAAAATATGTGTTGGAATTCTCCACCGAGTTTCTTTCTTCTCCATGTCTTTGGCCTATGAGGTTCTGACTTTTGCTCATGTTAGGATGAGGTTCTTCTTCTATTCCTAACAGACGGCAGGGGCACATTAGGGCTATTGTCGGAGCCTCTCTTCTCACCTTGTTTAAAATGAATGAGGCTTTCGACTTTGCTTACGTTAGGATGAGGTTCTCCTCCTATTCCTAACGGACTGTAGGGGCATATTAGGATCATTGTTGGAACCTCTCTTCTCACATCGTCTAAAATGAACGAGGCTTTTGACTTTGCTCACGTCAGGACGAGATTCTCCTCCTATTTCTAACGGGCTATAGGGACATATTAGGGCCGTTATTGGAGTCTTTCTTCTTACCTCATCTAAAATAAACGAGACCTTTGACTTTGCTCATGTTAGGACAAGGTTCTCCTCCTATTCCTAATGGGTTGTAGGGGTGCATTAGAGCCGTTGTATGGGCCTCTCTCCTCCTCTTGTCTTAAATAATCGAAGATCTTCGACTTGCTCATGTTAGGACAAGGTTCTCCTCCTACTCCTAACATGGCAATAGGGGCACAAATGGATCATTGAATGGGCTTTTCTCCTCCTATCTTAAATAATCGAAGGTCTTCAACTTGCTCATGTTGTGATGAGGTTCTCCTCTTATTTCTAACATGGCACTAGGGACATAGATGGGCTATTGAATGATTCTTTTCCCTCCTCCTGTCTTAAATAATCGGAGGTCTTCGACTTACTCATGTTAGGATGAGGTTCTCCTTCTGTTCCTAACATGGCACTAGGGGCACAAATGAGCCGTTGAATGGGCTTCTTCTCTTCTGTCTCAAAATAATTGGAGGTCTTCGACTTGCTCATATTAGGATGAGATTCTTCTCCTATTCCTAACATGGCAATAAGAGCATAGATGGGCCATTGAATGGGCCTCTTTCCTTCTCCAGTCTTAAATAATCGAAGGTCTTCGACTTGTTCATGTTAGGATGAGATTCTCCTGTTGTTCCTAACATGGCACTAGGGACATAGATGGACCATTGAATGGGCCCTCTCCCCTTCTTTCTGTCTTAAAAAATTGGAGGTCTTCGATTTGCTCATGTTAGGATGAGTTTCTCCTCCTATTCCTAACATGGCAATAGGGGCACAGATGGGCTATTAAATGGGCCTCTCTCCTTCTTCTATTTTAAATAACCAAAAATCTTCGACTTGCTCATGTTAGGATCAGGTTCTCTCCTGTTCCTAATATGACACTAGGGGCATAGATGGGTCATTGAATGGGCCTCTCCCATCCTCCCATCTTAAATAACTGGAGGTCTTCGACTTACTCATGTTAGGATGAGGTTCTTCTTCTATTTCTAACATGACAATAGGAGCACAGATGGGCCATTGACTGAGCTTCTCCCCTTCTTTCTATCTTAAATACTCGAAGTTCTTCGACTTGCTCATGTTAGGATGAGGTTCTCCTCCTATTCCTAATATGACAATAGGGGCACAGATGGATCGTTGAATGGGCCTCTCTCTTCCTCCTATCTTAAATAATCGGAGGTCTTCGACTTGCTCATATTAGGATAAGGTTCTCCTCCTATTTCTAACATGGCACTTTTGATCGCTTGTTTTCTGTCATCATATAGTTTTTGCACCAAGAAACAATAATATTGAAATGGAGGAGTTTTATTGAAGAAAAATTACTAGCAGTGTATTCTCAGATTTTCTGAATTTCAAGATCATAGGGGCATTGTTCCTCCGAGCTCTTTCAGACGATAAGTTTTGGGCCAGACAACCTCCTCTATTTCATATGGGTCTTCCCAATTTGGGGTAAGCTTTCTTTGGCTTTGAGGCTGAGAGATGACAGCTCACTAAAGCACTAAGTCCCCCAAAGATAGTGTTGATGATATCGAGAGGTGGTCAATCTCCTTGTTGTTCCTTCCTCATTGGTGGTTCTGGTCACGGCAGCACCCTTGGCCGACCTTCTCTTGCTTTAGACCGACATTTGAGGAATTGATCCAGCCAACCTCTCCTAATGAGCTCCTCGATCTTGTCTTGGAGCAGGATGAGAGTGCATCCTTTCAGGCCTCAGCAATTGCTCCTTGATCTCCATCAATACTTATATTTTTGGAGCACCGAGGGGGGCGTAGTTGTAAAACCTTCTGAGGGGAGAACTTCTTCATACCCTTCTATCAGAGCTTCTTTGACGACGAGCTTGAGGAGGAGTTCGGGCTCGCTTGCGCTCGAAGAGAGTCCATGAGCATGATTGAGCTTCATTCAGCCCTCCATCAGCTGTGGGTTTATTAGACTCACCCACCTGCTGCCCTCCTGCAGCTTTCTCATCTTTCAATTTGAAGGCTTTTTTCGCTCGGGCATATCCCTCAGCCCGAGCTAGCAAATCGACAAAGTCCTTGGGGTACTTCTTCTCCAAGGAGAACAGCAAATTATTCTTCTGAAGGCCGCCTTTGAGTGCAGCCATTACAATAGACTGATCTAGATTTTGGACCTTCAATGCAGTAGCATTAAACTGGGTGACATAAGCCTGGATAGATTCTCCTTTCTTCTGCTTGATATTCATTAAAAAATTCGAACCTCGGTGCGGACATCGACTGCTGACGAAGTGAGCTACAAACTGATGGCTCATCTGATCAAAAGAGAAGATCGTACCTGACCTTAATGTTGAGTACCAATTTTTTGCTGCTTCCTTTAAGATATATGGAAAACCTCGATATAAGATAGCATCTGGTGCACCATGGAGCAGCATCATGATTTAGAAGGCCTCCAGATGATCGATCGGATCAGAGGTTTCATCATAGCTTTCAAATTAGGAGAGTTTGAAATTCGACGGAATGAGCTCTTGCATAATTTGGAGAGAGAAAGAAGGATTGGTACAGACATCATCATGGTGAGCTAAGGAGATGTGGTAGAGTTCCTCAATCCGCTGATCCATCTTTCGTAGTTTTTGATCGAGGACGTCATCTCGATCGTAGATCTTGGAATGCTTCCGACTGTAGATGGGAAAGGTCTCTTCCAAAGAAAAATCATGATTCGAACGAGGATCCTCTACTCTCTATTTCTTCTTTTCAAGGGTGACGGGTATGCTAGCCCAAGTGCTCCTTCTTGGGATCGATTTCTGACATCCTGATGGTGGATTTTTTGGCAGAACTGCCACCAGAGGCTGCCGTATGGCCTGCACCATTTTGGTGAGACCTTGAATTCGCTGCATCAGTAGATTAAACTGCTCCGAATCTACCATGGCCGTCGGTGGAGGTGGAGGTTGAAGTGCTAGCGATGGAGCAAGAGCGGATGGCTCTGGCTCAGATCTAATAGTAGAAGCGATAGATCTTCAGGTAGTCACCTTCTTTGGAGGTATTTCTTGAGATTGAAGAAGAGGATGGAGATGAACCTTAAAGAAGAAGATCGGCAGGGTATCTCAGGGTCAGGGATAGAGGGCTCTTTTTCTAGCGTCAATCCTGTTGGTGCAAAATTTGGTTGACGTCGGATCGAGCTAAAGTTGAGGAAGAAGAGGTCGCCATCGATGACCTACAAAATAAAGTCCCATTTAGAGTCGGTGGTGGTGGCTCCGACAGAATCTTTCGACGATCAAGTCAGCTCTTTTAGCCAACAAAAATGGAGTGCTCAAAAAAGAATTCAGCAGAGTTTTAAAAGAAGAAGAGAGCTTAGAGAAAATATATCTAGAGGGTTCTTTTTTATAAACGGAGCCTGTAAAAGACTGATAGTGATAGCCATAACCGTCTGGTAGTAGGCCGCTCGGGATCGCATGAGATTTGTTATGGAGAGAGAGGTATCGCCTGTAGCAGATTGATAGTGAGCCATAACCATTCAGTAGTGGGCCGCTCGGAGCCGCATGGATTTGTTACGGAGAGAGGTGTTGCCTATAGCAGACTGATAGTGACAGCCATAACCGTTCAATAGTAGGCCGCTCGAGATCGCATGGAGTTTGTTACGGAGAGAGAGGTGTCGCCTATCGTGATGTGTCCATTTATTGAAATTTAATAGTCGAAGTTCGGAGGAAGCAAGCGTTGGTTGGTGAAGAACTTTGACATATATCAATTTCAGAGGAGTTTGGACTCCTAAAGAGAATACGACTAGAGGAGATCATTCGGAAGGAATGCTAGCTGAAATCTGAAAGTAATCCACTGAAGAAATCCAATTGAAGGAGAAGTCCAGAAGGAGTTTGACTTCTGAAGGAGAAGTCCGAAAGAAGTTCAGCTCTTGGAGGAATTCGAAAAGAGTTTGGCTCGTAGGGGTGTCCAGAAGGAGTTCGACCGCTGGAGGAATCCAAAAAAAGTTTGGCTTCTAGAGGTGTCCGGAAGGGATTCGATCGCTGGAGGTGGAGGAGTCCGATAGGAGTTCGGCTGCTGAAAAAGAATTTTCGATCGAAGCTCTTCCATGATTATTAGTTACATTAGGCTAAGCATCAGACTGGACTTCGATGGGAGTGGGGTTTATCCCTAACAATATTGGACCGCCTCACAAGCACTCTGAAAAAGGAATGCATCTTCCATGCGATCTCTCCTATTGGACTTTCCTCCACATCGCACTCTACCATCATCTGATGCTGGCAGTTCCATACATGCGATATTATCCTACTGGATAATGCACTTGCAATAAAAGTACTTTATACAAATATATAAGAGTATACAATAACTATACATATAAATAAATAAATGATATAATAAAAATGTATACTCACTGACCATGGGATCGTGCAACGTGGATGTCAGTGAAGACTCATTGATGGGTGGATCATGTGCCAAAGATATGACTGATGGTGGAGGCTCAGATGCCGTTGGAGGAGTAAATGTCGGTGGTCCCTGGGTAGCAATGCAGAGATGAGTGGTGCAGGTATGCAGTCCAGGATTTCTAGCTCTACTTTTAATTTTTTTCAAAAATTAATTAAATATAGTAAAAAATAAAATTAATCTAATTAATTTAGAGCTACTGATCATATCAAAAATTCTATACTTTTTAGGATCTAAATGTGATGTACATGCTTTTAAATTTGAAAACCAAAATGCTAGCAGTAAATATTTTACTACTATACTATATGTTCAGAATACAATACCTGTACAGGTAGCCAAATACCACAATCTAATCATCGTCGAGGAGGTCCACTCATTGTGATATAGCCACACAGTATGTATGCCCCCTGCGGATTGTCTACATGAGGCTTCTGAACCCGATCGGCTCCTCCCGAATGCTAGCTCAACACCGAAACCCTTCGACGATTGTTGTCGACCAAATGACTTCGATCTTCATCCACGTGCTCTTTAGATGCTCCTGATCACCAATGGATGCAGATGAGAGGTAGAGGAGACACTCTTGGAAGTTTGGTGGGCTCACGATGCTCGTAACTCATAAACTCTTTTTCCGAACCCTTGGTCAAAACCCTAGGGCATGCACACGACCTGGAACCCTGCACATCTCTATTTTCTATCTCTTAGGAAATATTTTGAATTTTCTTCATGCACAAAAGGGACTCATGGTGGCTTTCTCAATCTTAAAATTGCACATGCCCAAAGAGAAGCATAATTTATTTTGTGCAAGACTAAGTCCATATCGCATGGGAGGATAAGAATGAAGTGGTCGTCCATTTGAATTCAAACTCATTTTGAATTCAAATGATAACCAACCCCTTCTTATCCACCTGGGGTGTGAGAAAAGCCAGATGCGTGCCCTCTCTATGCATGGAGAAAATCATGAGAAATCTTTTCTCATGTAGAAAAATGGGCGCATAAGGGGATGTGGCGCTAGATAAGGATAAGGTTGGTTCTTCATTCAAATTTGAATCAACAACCACCAATGCTTATCCATCTAAGGCATGAGAAAGGTGGGCGTGCACCCCCTTGTGCATGGGAGAAAAGTCACAAGAACTCTTTCTCGTGAAATTCAAATGAGCGCAGATATGGGGTGGCACAGGAAGAAGAGACTAGTCAAACTAGTCTCAAACCAATTTTATCCAATTAGGCCAAGTCCAAACCAATTTAGCTAAGGCCAATTAGACCAAATTAAATCCAAATAATTTAGGCTTAATTAGACTTAATTAAATTTTAATAAAATTAAAAATTGATCAAGCCCAATTTTTGATCAAATAGGGATCAAACCTCCTCGGTAATTAGGTCATCTTATAACCTAATCGGATCAAATCCAACTGAATTCAATTCAATTAGACTTAATCTAAAAATTATTACTCAATCAAATTAAATTAATTAGCAATCAAATCACTAATTAAACCTCTCATAAATATAGAGTCCAAATTCGATGGGTGTCCGGGCAATAGAGTCCCATCAAAATGAAATTCTTGATCGAAGAGTTCCAAACTAATGGGACTCTTGATCTCGGTGTCCCAAATAAGTGAAACTTAAGATCACAGAGTCTCAAACCAATAAAACTTTCAATCACAGAGTCCTGGATAGGTAGGACTCAGAGTTTTAGTCCAGTAGGACTCTTAATCGAAGAGTTTCAATCAAATGGGACTCTTGACTATAGAGTCCCAATCTAGTGGAACTCTTCACCAGTCATCAAATCAGGTAGAAATCTTTAGTGTGTATGACCCCATGGATTCGAACCTAAGCCGATAGCATAGGAATCAATTTCTATACCAATCGAAGTGACCATTTAGTAATGGTACCCGATGTTCGGATAGGTCGAATAGTTGCAATCGCAATATTCAAAATCTACATGAATATGATTATCGTATAATTTATTTCTTTGATCTCTGTATATAGGATGACTCAAAGTTAAACTATCAACTCTAAAAAATATATCTAAATTGTGTCTCAATGCAATCAATCCTATGACTCCTCACTAGGAATATCCTGGCTAAGATTTTGCTAAATTAAAATACAATTAAACATAGCTTCTGAACTAGAGTGGCTAATTCCATCTTGATTCATGCACCAACTCCTCAAGCATTTGATGGTGTCCAGAAATCTTCCATCATTGAATTAAAAATTTAGGTAGTCAAGCACCAAAGCACGATGAGTTGCTTGAAAGTCATCGTGGTGATCTTAAATCGTAGGGATACTTATATCCATATTCCATCGGAGCAAATCTTGATAGCAGAAAAGCTCCAGAGTTGGTCATGTTTAGTGCAGATGTATCCCTACTTCTTACCTGCATGCCATACCAGTATCTTCACACTCCTTGGTTAAGAAGACAACTAACCCAAATGACACACAATGATCTACACTCGATAAACATTATCATCCTTGGTAATAATGTATCATTTGAACAAGTTTAAGGATTAAACAATAAATTCTTCTTTATCGATTCTAAATAGTTCTAAGAACTTCACCACAACACAGGAGTTCATTAGAAGATGAAAAAATTTATAATGAAAAAAGGCCAACATAACTTTTATTCATTTATAATTTATATACAAATATAAAATTATAGCTCAACCATTAATAGACTGATGATTGACTTTGAAACACTATTCCTAATAGATGGAGTATGCTCTACTTGCAACTCAGATGTAGAGCTCTACATAGCCTGCCGAGGGATGGGGGTGAAAACTAGATGGTGTTTTGGTGCCATTGTGACCTGCAATGTTAATGAACATTAACTAATATAACATGTTGAATAGTAATATTAATAGAGTATCAATAAATAGACTCTAACTAATTGGAGTCTATTTAAATCTTACACACTCTTACATCATGCTCTATTGATAGGAAATGTTAAGCGGGTATGTGATACTAAGCTTGGCATTGTCTAGCAATGCTGCTTATCAAAGCACGTATCTAGTAGGAGAAATAAGTAGTATCTAGTAAATATTGTATTGAAAATCAATGTTAAGATTTGTAACTTTATTATAAATTCATTATAGACATCCGAGAAATTATAGTACATGATGCAAAGGATTCTCTTTTTCTTCAAACAGAGTTGCACTGCATACTAGGCATTTTGGTCTACGCTAGATGGCATTTCGATGCCATCATGACCTATAATGTTAATGAACATGATTACCAAAGCACATGTTGAACAATAATATTAGTAGAGCATCAATAAATAATAGATTCTAACATTTATATCAGAATGTTGAAGTCATTGTCTAGTGGCATCTATAATATGGACATTACCATCGCTCCTAACAATTATATTTGGAACCTTGACAGCACCAGATAAGTTTTATCTTAGAGAAGCATTTTGTATGCATGTTCCAACATGGTCATCAACCTCAGTATCATCAAATATATGTCTAGACACCATCCTCACAATAACACCCCACTGAGGCTCCAAGGGATCACTAACGTAGAAGACTTGACTAGCTTAGGAGGTAAGTATATAAGGTTCTTCAATGCAGAAATGGCATTGCATATTGATGTGAGTAAAACCATACTCATCAGTCTTCATCCCTAATTGAGATAAGGTATCAAACCAATCGCATTTCATCAACGCAATCCTTCTTTTAGAATAGTAGTCCAGGATGACTATCTTTTTCATCACCTCATAATAGTTCAGATCCTCTATACGAGACTGTGAATCCCTCAAGCTAGCATAACACCCAGTGATGGCGCTCAACATCATACCATTATTTTGTATTGCCATATTTACAGACTGACTGTGAATATTAAATTTATAGCCATTGATGATGAGTTGTTTATACTCATGCATGGTACGATTAGAATCCATTGAAAGAGTACGTACTTCAAAGCTCATATCATCGAATGGTAATCTCTACATCTAATTAAGAAGATGACATCTAATTAATAAATATGTTCAAATAAGTTGCATAAGATAAGAATATGTAATTGCTTACATGATCTTTAAATTATTTAGAAAATTTTTTATTATACATTTTCTCTTTCTTCCGCATACTTAGAGCATTGTATTTTACTCTTATAATCTTCTTGTGTTTGCTACATGCACAAAGAACAAATTTAGGTATAATTGAATATTTTTTTCTAAATACTATAAAATAAATAAGACTGAGTGACTCACCTTATATATGGATCAATGACATCACAATTGAAGAGCACGTAGCAGTGTGCCTTTTTTTCTTAATGCTCAAATCAATGAGGCGGTATGAAGTGAAAAATCCACTTGACTATAGAATGGATTCAAATGCAGGCTCAATTGGCTCATACCGATCATCTTAATTTCTCATTGGCCAGATACTGATAGAAAAATCTGATTTTTCACCACAGGATCGTCCAGATCTAATCAAATCTGAGGTGGATTTTTTTATAAAAAATTTTATGATAAAATCAAATTTAAGAGTTCTCAGATCTAATATTAAAAAATTAAAAATAAAATTAAATTATATTTAATTTTAAGTACCTTATTGGGTAATCTAATTATCCTATGATGATCCTATTGGTTCCTGAGGTTCTGAAAGGAGCCACGCATGCGCTTGGCCTCTACCTGTATTCACTTGGACAAAATCTGAATGTCTTCTTCTTACAAAACTCTTGTCCAAAGATCAGATCTCAATCTAATCTATAGATCCTTCAAAATTATTTCTGAAGGCAGCCCATCCATCTCATGAACACCGTCGCATAGATCCTGAATCTTGTGCCAAAAATCTTGGATATTCTTCTCAGATTTATGCCTAACTTTTTAGACATGTAGAAGAGAGGGAGAGAGAGGATGAGGGGGTGTGGGATATTAGAGGGCTAGCTTCTTTAGGCATGGAAAATATTTTGTGCGATCTCTCTACAATGGCATGAGAAAGGTTTCTTAAACCCAACGCCACATAGAGTCCCTCTTAGACCAAATAACCAACTTATTTGATCATTGGGACTCTAGAGATTATTCTCCACATGAAAACACTAGATCCCATCTAGTTTTATCGCTAAAATTAATTCAAAAAATGGGCAACATGAGTAGATAAGGAAAAGTCCATTACGCCTAGGACTCTTTCCTCAAGACTTTGATCCAAATCAAACTCTATCAAAACTCAGTCAAACCACCACCATAAATCATGAAATTTGGCACACCCATAGCATGACTCAAGCCTTATCATATATCCAAAATTAGATCAAAAGAATTTCTAGAGAATTTTCTAGAAGTATTTGATTAGGTGACCCTCAATTCTCTCAATTGGCTCAACTTTTGACCCTAGTCTAATTGCACTAGAAATGGATTTAATTTAAATAATTAATCTAACTTGGACTAGTTTTAATCAGATGAAAATAAACTCATTCAAGATATAGAAATGAGTCAAATCAAATTTGACTTGATTGTGATTAATTAGAAAGATTATAGAAGAAGAAAGCCAGGCTCAATCGTGTGCTAGTACGATTACCTTGAACCTGATTGGATCTAATCCAAATCAATCAAACTGGATTAGCTTAATTGATGACATCCATATCCAAATTCTTATTCATGTGATTTAGTTAGGTTCAATTTTATATGGTAACGAGATATATCACGATCTCTATCATCGACATCATCGAAATATCTTTTAATGGGCCAAAACTCTTCAGATTCATACAATTAGAATGATCGATCATCAAAATCATTTTAATTGCTCCTAAAATCTACCAATGACACCTAGCAGTATATGGTGGCAATCCATCAGAATTAAAAATAAACCTCTCGGTGTAGCTACCTGTATGATTGGGTTCTTCTATCTTGAGCTCCGACAGAATTAGAATTAAGGTGAACTCATCAAACCCAACATCCATCATATGAATTAATCATTTGATTCGACTCCAATGTAAAATCCTAATAGAAACTTTTTCTATCATCTTCACTCTACCATGGCCATGGGCTTAAGGACTCGATCTCATGATTATCATAGGGCTACTCTTCATCTACCGAGGTAGATAGATCTCCTATTGGTGCAATCCAATACATACAATAAACATACTATAGCCAATATACACCTCAGAGTTTCGAATGGCTAGAAGATCGAGTTATGGTGTAATCAAACTATAACACCCTCAAGATAAACTATCGATGCATCTCAGATCAAAGAACCAGATACACCACTATAGCATCGAGCCGGTCATCGATGAGAAGGTAAATTTTCTTATGACTGCTCGAGGTGGTCACGCTCAGGGCTTTCATTCTCTAACGAGTACCTGTACTCTCATTCTGGTGTCTCCACACCATAGACTTAAGATATATCTATCCTAAGAAAGCGATCGTACACCAATCTTTCGAATCGATCACCATCCTCGTGATGATTTTACGGTCGGAAGCAGTTTATGAGTTAATTATGAAAATTCATATCTTAAATTTTTAACTCTTGAAAATATGAATCATCATTATCATTAACTCAAATGATGTATCAAAGACACTTTAAATACATACTATGATAGAAAATAATGTTTTTACTAATTTATAGTTAAAATTATAAAATTATCCTTAGAAGTGTATTACAAGTGTTTAGCCAATTTGACTTCTAGAACACATATCTAGCAAACTCCCATTGATCTAAAGCCAATTGGCTACAAATCTAAATCCCATCTTCTCAAGGTGGACTTCGATCTTCTGCTGGCTCAATGGCCTTATCAGCGGGTCAGTCACGTTGTCTGCAATATCGATTCTTTTGACCTCGATGTATTCCTTCTGAAGATAATTACGGATGTGGTGGTATCATCGCTCGATGTACTTAGATTTTTGATGAGACCTTGGCTCCTTAGCTAGGACTATGGCACCATTATTATTGTAGTATAGAGGGACGACATCTGATGGCATCACTCCGAGCTCTGTGGCAAACTTTTTATACCAAAATATCTTCTTTGCAGCCTCCGACATAGCGATGTACTTTACTTTCATGATGGAGTCTACTATCACCGTCTGCTTGAAACTCTTCTAACTGATAGCTCTACCATTATAAATAAATAGACTTTCAGATGTCGACTTTCGATCATCTATGTCGGATATAAAATCTGAGTCTGTATACCCCTGGACCTAGAGTTCTCCATTACCAAAAACTAAAAATATATCCTTAGTCCTTCTCAAGTACTAAAGGATACATTTCACAGAAGTCCAGTGCTCTTCGTCTGGATTCAACTGATATATGCTCGTGACACTCACAGCATGGGTAATATCAGGTCGTGTACATAGCATGGCATACATGAGGCTTCCTATTACTGAAGCATAAGAAATCTTGCTCATGCATTCAATCTCCTTAGGTGTATTAGGGCATATCTTCTTGGAGAGATGAATGCCATGTCTAAAGGATACTAAACTTCTTTTGGAGTTTTCCATGCTGAACCTCTTCAGCACCTTCTCTATGTACATTTTCTGTGAGAGACCCAGCATCCTATTCAGTCTATCCCTATAGATCTTAATTTTCAGAATAAAGGATGCCTCTCCTAGCTCTTTCATAGAGAACTCCTTAGACAACCATATTTTGACTGTAGTCAACATAAAAATATCATTTCCAATTAGGAGGATGTCATCCACGTACAGTACGAGAAAGACAACGGTGCTTCTACTGACCTTTTTGAAAATACAGGACTCCTCATTCTTGTTGAATCCAAATGATTTAATTACATCATTAAAATGAGCATTCCAGCTCCGAGATGCTTGCTTAAATCCATATATGGACCTTTGCAACTTGCATACCTTATGATCATCATCACTAGATGTAAAACTTAGTAGCTATTTTATATAGATATCTTTCTCAAGATATCCATTTAAGAACATCATTTTCACGTTCATCTACCATATTTTCTAATTAAAATAGACTGCAATAGTAAGCAATGTACGGATGAATTTGAGCATGGCTACTGACGAAAAAGTATTCTGATAGTCAATGCCTTCACGCTGACTATATTCTTTCGCTATAAGCCTTGCTTTGAATGTCTCTATATTTCCATCGGCACCTATCTTTCTTTTGAAGATTCATTTACTTCCAATAGGTACTATACCTTCAGCTGGATCTACCAAGATCTAGACATGATTTGAATGTATTGAGTCAATTTCTGACCTCATTGTCTCTAATCATTTCTCGGAGTCGATATCTAATATCGTCTCATCATAGATTTTGGGATCATCATCATGAATCCTATTTTTTATGAGGAATATTTTCTCTATCTTCTAAGATAGTACTTAGGTACCTTTTAGAAGGACGAAAAATTCTACTTGATCTATGAGGTGGAGGAGGTAGTGTCTGGGTTGGCTCAATCTGATTAAATTTCATAGGTTCCTTAGCTCGTTTCTCATCGAAGACTTTCTCCTCGAGTCTAATCTGTCTTTCGATGCCACCATCTTGAATAAACTATTTTCAAGAAAGATGGCATGTTGACTCATAATCACATTATGATCTTTCAAAAGATAGAAATAATATCCTAATGATTCTTTAGGATATCCAATAAATCGAGCTTTAAAGGACCTAGACTCTAATTTATTCACTTGTTGTCTCTTGACATGAGTCGGATAATCCTAAATTCTGAGATGACTCAGACTTGGTTTCTTACCATGACATATCTCATATAGTATGGTACGAATGATTTTAGAGGAAACTCTATTCAGTAAATATATAGTGGTCATCAGATTATATTTTCAAAAAAAATCAGGAAGGTCCGTGAAACTCATCATGGATCGAACCATATCTAATATGATCCGATTTCTCCATTCTGAAATTTTGTTGAATTGAGGCATTCCAGGTGGAGTTCATTGAGAGACTATGTCATTGTCCTTAAGATAGTCTAGAAATTTTTGACTAAGATATTCTCCTCCTCGATCTGATCGAAGAATCTTAATAAATTTTTCCATTTGTTTTTCTACTTCAAATCTGAATTTCTTGAATCTTTCAAAAACTTTAGACTTATGTCGCATCAAATACACATATCCATATCAAGACAGATCATCGATAAAGATGATGAAATAGACATAATTACCCTTGGTCGACACATCAAATGGACTGCATACATCTGTATGTTCTAGGATGAGTAGGTCTGTGGCCCTTTTTCCATATCCTACAAAAGAAAACTGGGTCATTTTGCCATTAAGGCATGATTCATAAATCGGATATGACTCAAAAGTCAATGAAGTCAATAGTCTAAATTTTTTTAATTTGTTAAACCTGTCTTCAGCTATATGACCTAGCCTAAGGTGTCAAAGATACCTATCATTTAGACTATCTCTAGATCATTTTGATTCTATGGCATTCATATTTTGCTTTATATTAAAAATAGAAACATCAATATGTAACTGATAGAGACTATTTATAAGAAAACCACTTGCAATTTTATTTCTTTCATAAAGAGTATTATAATGGTCCTTAAGAAAACTAATTACATAGCCTTCTTATGCTAAACATGAAACAGAAATCAAATTTTTGCTTTCTACAAGTACATAAAAATAATCTCTAAGAACTAGATCTAATCTTGATGGTAATCGAAGAGGTTAGATTTTCACGGCTACAATAGCAACTCTTGCTCCATTTTCGATGCGTAGGATTATCTCACCATCCCTCAGCCTCCTGCTATTCTCAAGACTCTGCATAGAAGTACATAAGTGAGCACTAGAACCAGAGTCAAGCATCCAATTGGATGCAGAAGAAATCGTAAGGTTAGATTCTATAACGAGCATACCTCTAGAAGGACCTGCCTCCTCTAGTTCTTCAGACTGGCCAGGTAGAGAGGATAGTTTCGCTTTCAATGGCCATCAGTTTTATAATGAAAATATTTTTTTATGTCAGCGGTTTTCTTCTTTGGCTCTACCTTCTTCTTCTTCCTATCTTCTACCTTCTACTTTTTTGCGATCTTCTTCTTCTTTCCAAAAGACTCTCTTGAAAGAAGTTCACTCCACAGTAAGCACTGAGCCTTTTGAACCTTTCATAGAGAGCTCAGCAGTAATCAACATGTTCATAAATTTAGCCAAGGTATTTTGCAGTTTATGCATATGGTAGTTCATGATGAACTATCCATATGCATCAGACAAGGACTATAGAATTATATCAATCTACAGGTCATGATCTAACTTAATACTAAGCTTCTCAAGCTCTTCTAAGTTCTTAATCATCATCAGATAATGATCTTGGATCGATTGTCCATATGCATCTGAGCCTTAAAAAGTCTCTTAGTGACTTGATATTTGGCTGCACGACTCTCTTCACCAAACAACTTTTACAGGTAAGTCAACATTTGGCAGCTAGTCTTAATGTCTTCATGATGGCGTTGAAACTTATCAGACATCGAGCCCAACATGTAATACCTGGCTTTGTTATCTTCATCCGTCTATTTTTTCAGAAATGCTCTCTGATCAGCGGATGGACATGCTAGTAAAGTGAGAGAATTTTTTTCCAATACATGAGTCAACTTCTCAAAATCTAAAACTATTTTGAAGTTTTGGAGCCAATCCTTATAGTTGGATTCGATCAGTCTATGGGTGTCCAGGATACGAGTTAGTGGATTGGATGCAGACATTTTTCTATAGAGAGTCAAAGTTTTTAGTTAGATTTTATAATTAAACTTAATTAATTTATTTAAAAAATTTATTTTTAAATAAATTAGGCTCATATTATTTACTCGAATTCCTACACTTTTTTGGCAAAGATGCGAAAATCTCCATGATTATTGATTTCTAGTGGATGGTGCAGTCCCACTAACTGGCTCACCACCTCGCCTAATAGTTATTAATGATGGGTCAATCGATGAGTGGATAATTTTTGTCTAATAATTTTTCAATCATGGTGCACTAAAATTTGGTCTCTAATTCATGAAGCTCACTATGCTTGAAATATTATTTCACTCCTTAGTTAAGTCAGACCCACTATGTGCACAAATTAGATTCTTGATTGGGACTCTCATCGTATTCGAAATATTGAGTCCAATTCATCATCCAATCCATAGCATCCAATGCCTAATAGATATGGTTGTATCCTTTTGGTGCAACTGAACCATTGTATCCAGTCGAGAACAATCAACCTCGGGAAGGACCCACACATCTACAATGATGGAAGATCTTAAACTTAATATTTTCTTAGGAAGATTTAATTTAAGTTTTTTTAAACTTGACTTGACTTAGTTATAATAATTATGACTAACCTAGTGACATGGGTTAGCTCGAATTGTTAGCCACCTCAAATCAGAACTAGATCGACATAAATAGCCAGATAACTAAGATCGATGGAAGGGATATGCCATTAACTCAATAAGAACGTATTCAGATTGAGTAGCTTTTAATTAAAAATCAGTCGATCATATCTGCCAGACTTATCTTAAATACCAAACTATCAAATCAGAATCAATCGGATTAGCCTACAATTCAGACTCGAACTATGGAGCCAAATTAGGTCTTGGCTTGATTGAGTCACATCTCAATGTGATTCAATCTTGATCCAGACTTAATCCTATTAGGCTGATCAATTCTAAGCTTTCTTTGATCCCATCTAATCAACTTTTGATTCGGTTTGATCAACCGCTAGACCTAATTGAGCTATTTAAACTCGAACATAATTTTATGAAGATGTCTTAGATCTAAAAATTTATAATTTTTAAATCTAATTAATTTTATAATCTTAATTCTTAATTAAATTTTAGGTTCATTAATAAAATATGTAATAAAATTTTAGAATTTCAGAATCTAAGATTTTGCAGAAAATAAGTTCTGATTTTTGATTAAGGACGAACGTGTAGCATCCCTACACATCATAAGAACATCCCATCGAATAGAAGGAGAGGACCTTTAAACCTTACTTTGTTCTTATGATTGGATGGCCAAGGGAAACATCTTAATCAAAAATATATTTTCTAAAATAAAACTAGTTAGATCTAAATCAAATATCACATATACAAAAGATCTAACCTATACATGTCTTGCATGCATCTCATGTATCATAACTCAATAAACCATACATGCTTTCAGATCTAAAATATTATATATTAAATCTAAAAAATAAAATTTTAAATTTGATCACATCAAAAATAAAATTATTCTAGACATTTTATAGAACTATTTTATAACTAGTCTAAGCATGCATTTTTCATATCTTATATGAATAAATTAAAAATTAAAAATTATATTTTTTATTTTTTAAATTTGGTTATAATAATTATAATATCAAGAAAATAAAAATAAAATAGATCTAAAATTATATTTAATCAAATTAATAACATGATCATACTAGACTATACATAGAACTATTCTATTCCTAGTCTAGTTATGCATCTTATATATTATAGATCTAAATTATATAATTTTTATTTTTTTATTTTAAATCTAATCATATCTAATGTGACATCTAAAATTATTTAATATCAGATCATAATTAAAAATTAAATTACATCTAAAAAAAGATCTGAAGAACTACTAATGCAGCTCTGATACCAATTGAAAGAAAAATCTAATTTTTTGCCGTAGGATCGTCCAGATCTGATTAGATCTAAGGTAGATTTTTCTACAAAAATTCTTACGATCTGATCAGATCTAAGAGTTCTCAGATTTGATCATAGTGATTTAATATTAAAAAAATAAAAATAAAATAAAATAAAATTTAATTTTAAGTATCTTGTTGGATAATCTGATTATCCTATAATGATCCTATTGGTTCTTGAGATTCTGGAAGGAGCCATGCATGTGCCTGGCCTCTATCAGTATCTACTTAGGCAGGATCTTAATGTCTTCTCCTCGTGAATCTCTCTTCTAAAGATTAGATCTAAATCTGATCTATAGATACTTCAAAACTATTTCTGAAGGCCCATCCATCTCATGAACACCGTCGCATAGATCCTGAATCTTATGCCAAAAATCTTGGACCTTCTTCTCATATTTGTACCAAACTTTTTAGGCATGTAGAAGAGAGGGAGAAAGAGGATAGAGAGGGCATAGGATATCAGAGGACCAGCTCCTATGGGTGTGGAAAATATTTTGTGCGATCTCTCTATAATGGCATGAGAAAGGTTTCTTAAACCCAATGCCACATAGAGTTTCTCTTTGACCAAATAACCAACTTATTTGATCATTGGGACTCCAAGGATTATTCTGCAGATGAAAAAACCAAATCCCATTTGGTTTTATCACCAAAATTGATTCAATTAGTGGACGACATGAGTAGATAAGGAAGAATCCATTGCACCTAGGACTCTTCCCTCAAGAGTTTGACCCAAATCAAACTCTATCAAAACCCAGTCAAACCACCACCATAAATCACAAAAATTGGCACACCTATAGCATGACTCGAGCCCTATCAAATATCCAAAATTAGATTAAAAAAATTTCTAGAAGCATTTAATCAGATGATCCTTAATTCTCTCAATTGGGTTAACTTTTGACCCTAGTCCAATTGCACTAGGAATGAATTTAATTTCAATAATTAATCTAATCTAAACAAATTTCAGTTGGATGAAAATAAACCTATTCAAGATATAGAAATGAGTCAAATCAAATTTGACTTGATTGCGATGAATCAGAAAGTTTACAGAAGGAGAAAGCCAGGCTCAATCGTGTACTAGCATAATTACCTTGAACCCGATTGAATCTAATCCAAATCAATCAAATCGGGTTAACTAAATTGATGACACCCAGATCCAAACCTTTGTTTGTATGATCTAGTTAGATTCAGTTTCGTATGGTAATGAGACATGTTGCAATCTCTATCATCGAAATACCTTTCGATGGACCAGAACTCTTTTGATTCATATAATTAGAATGATCGATCATCAAAATCATTCTAATTGCTTCTAAAATTCACTAATGATATCTAGCAATATATGGTGACAATCCATCAGAACTGAAAGTGAACCTCTCAGTATAGCTACTTGTGTGATTAAGTTCTTCTATCTTAAACCCTGATAGAATTAGGATTAAGGTGAACTCATCAAACCCAACATCCATCATATGAATTAATCATTTGATTTGAGTTCAATATGAAATCCTAATAGAAACTCTTTCTATCATCTTCACTCTGCTATGGCCATGAGCTTAAGAACTCGATCTCATGATTATCATAGGGTTACTCCTCATCTACCGAGGTAGATAGATACCCTATTGGTGCAATCCAATTCCTATAATGAACATGCTATAGCCAACATACATCTCAGAATTTTGAATGGCTAGGAGACCGAGTTATAGTGTAGTCAAACTATAACACTCTCAAGATGAACTACCAATGCACCTCAGGTTAAAAAACTAGACACACCACTATAGCATCGAGCCAGTCATCGATGAGAAGATAGACTTTCTTATGACTGATCGAGATGATTACGCTCAGTGCCCTCATTCTCTAACGAGTGCCTGTACTCTCGTTCCAGTGTCTCCACACCATGGACTCAAAATACATCTATTCTAAGAAAACGATCATACACCAATCTTTCGGATCGATCACCATCCTCATGATGATCCTACGATCGAGAGCAGTTTATTAGTTAATTATAAAAATTCATCTCTTAAATTTTTAACTCTTAAAAATATGAATCGTCATTACCATTAACTTAAAGAATGTATCATAAACACTTTAAATACATACTATGATAGAAAATAAATTTTTTATTAATTTATAATCAAAATTATAAAATTATTCTTAGAAGTGTATTATAAGTGTTTAGCCAATCTGGCTTCTAGAATACACATCTAACAGTTATGATGTGTCTTGAGCTTGTTTAAATACATGATACAAAAATTCATATACTCTTGACCCAAATAACCTTCTACTATGAATCTCTCTAGGTGATTCATATTTCTTATATAAGATTTCAGTATTTGAATATTCCTCTCGATGGGATACATCCATTGGCAAAATATTGGACCTCCAAGTGCAACTTTTTCTGTAAGGTGCTTGGTGAGATGTATCATAACTATAAAAAATGATGATAAAATTATCTTCTCCAGATCACATAATATAGTCACCATCTTTGTCTTTATTTTCTTCATATCTTTCTGAAGCAACTTCTTCGTACAAATATCTCTATAAAAGTTGCAAAGATAAATAACAGTCATTCTGATATTTTTTGGCAACACGTGGTGAATAGCTATTGAGATCAACTTTTACATTAACACATGATAATCATGAGTCTTCAATCTCCCAAGTTTGACATCTTTACTATTCATATTCTTTGATATATTGCTTGAGTACCCATCTGGGATCTTTAGATTCTCCAATATATGAAAAAATATGGACCGTTTGGAGGCATTCATAACATAGCATGCATGAGAAAGCTTCCACTTTCTTCTCCTACCAGCTTCGGGTAGAGTGATCTTCTAATATCTCGTTCTTTCAAGTCAAATAAAAAATTCAAATCATCTTTGGTCTTATCTTGATATTCAAGATTGTTGCCAATAGGAGCTCGCACATGTTCTTTTCAATATATATTACATCTAAGCAATGGCGCAATAAGTTTGTCTTCCAATATGGCAAGTCAAAGAAGATGCTCTTTTTTCTTCAATTAAAGTATGTGTCATCTTTCTTTGATTGACACTTTCTCTTCTTATCACCAATCGGATTATTTTTTAAATTCAACACTAAGATCATCCAACTCTCTCAACACCTCACTCTCAAACACCCGGTTAGGTGCCTCATCTTTTTCAATAGTACCATCGAAGGAGCGTGCATCCCTTTTGTATGAATGGTTTTGACGAAGAAAACGTCGATGCCCCATAAAACTAAAGCTCCTTCGATGTGTCAACCTTTTAGACCAAGTATTTTTTTCATAAATCGAGTATGCTAACTCACATTTTTTGCTCCAACCCGACATTAGAGCATAAGCTAGAAAGTCATTTATTATCCATAGAAGTGTTGCGCACATGAAGAATGACTCATTCATCAAAGCATCAAAAGTTAGAACACCTTGAATGCTCCACAACTATTTCAGCTCCATAATAAAAGGCTGCAAACAGACATCAATGTCATTACCTACCTCCATCGGTTCAGAAATGAGCACTATCATGAAAGCAAAGGATTTTTTCATACACATCCATGGTGGAAGATTGTAAACACGAATAAACACTGGTCATACACTATGGACGGTATTCATATGCTTGAATGGATTGAAACCATTGATAATAAGCCTAACCTCACATTACATATCTCTTGTGCGAAGTCGGAATGTATTTCATTAAACTTCTGCCATGCCTCTCCATCAGTTAGATGCCTCAATACATCATCTTTTGTTCGGTCCTCTTTATGTCATCTTATGTCCTTTGATGTTGTTGCTGATATAAACAACTTTTATAGTCTTGGAATCAAAGAAAAGTGTCACATCAATTTTTGAGATATACGGGTCGATGTGCCATCTTTATTCTATTTTTATTTTGATACACCGTATCTCATGCACTTATTTCGGTTGACATCCCCCTCCTAATAGAGTATGTAATCATTAGGACATGCATGTATCTTGGTGTAAATAAAGCTCAGCTATTCAATAATCTTCGATGTCTCATAATTATTCTTTAGAATTTATACATTGTCTGGAAGAATGTCCTCCAAAAGCTCTAGTATACAGTTCACTTCATTATTACTAAATTCATTGGAGCATTTCGCATGATACAATTAGATTAAGAACTCCAGCTTCACCATCTTTTCACATCCAGGATATAATGGAACATTAGCATCCTTCATCAACTTGCAGACCTTCTCCATATTCTCACTATTTGTCATTCCACCAACTATAGGATCAAGCATGGACGTAGATGCACCATCATTATGGTCAATAAATAAAAAAATATCATAAATCATTTATTCCACTCCACCATGTTGATCACCTCCTTGTAGCCTATCCTCATTATATTGATTCTAATAAATTTTATAATCGACTTTAAATCCATAAATAGTAAGATGATCATTTACATCTTGATGAGGTAGCTATAGCCCATTCATATACTTCTTACAAGGATATTGGATAAGTTTATGGTTTCCAAATTTTTTTATAGCAAAATTAAAAAAATTTTAAAGTTCAGCCTCATATTCTAGCGAGAGCCTACCAAACTTAATCTATCCCTTATCTATTTTAAAAATGATGATACTATAATTAAATCATGTGTGAAATTTAAATTATATATCAATGCATTGTAAACAACTCATAAGCCATAATTGACATTACATATCATTTTCATATACATCTAATTAAATACATCCTATCACCAACTAATAGGTAAAGATAGATCCTATCTCATTCAGAAATTGCATTAATTCTATAAATCCATTGCAGTAATCAAACGATACGCAACATGGATCGAAAGAAATTTTAGAAGTATTTTTCTTAGTTCTTTTGTGTAGGAAGAACAAAAGAAAAATACTGTCCAAAATTTCTTTCGGAACCCTCAACATATCATTTAATTATTATAATTATCTATAGAATTATTTATAATTTTTAGACTATCTAAATTGGATAATTAATTGATCATTATACATAATTCTTCCATCCATATAAAAAATATATAAATATATGGGTGCCGAAGATTATGTATACTAATCAATTGATGGGTCTATCGTTATGCAATGCAATAAACAAAAGCAACAAGATATAAACAGTAACCCAAAAAATGTTATGCAATAAATTCTACAACATAAATTACATCCATAAATAATTAAGAAGGAGCAACAAATAATTTTATTTTCTATTAGCGGCGGGGTTCTCTTAGTGGCCGGCACGGCCCATGGCCATGGGCATGGCCCAGAACTTGTTGGCGGGGGCAAGGGTTCCCTTAGTGGCTGACATAGCTCACGACCGCTGGCACGACCCAGAATCTGCTGGTGGAGGTTTTCTTATTGACCAGCACAGCCTAGGACCATTCACGACATAGCCCAAGACTGTCGACATGGCCCAGGATCGTCCAGGCCACCGACACAGCACAGTCCAAGACTGCCGGCATGGCTTGGCCTAAAATCCATCGACATGGTCTAGAACCAATCGGTAGGAGTTTTCTTACTTACCGACATGACCCACGATCAGCAAAAAAATATAATATTTATAATATTTATTATAAATATTATAATTATTATATAACATTATAAATGATTAATAAATATTACTATAATTTTTTTAAAAAAATATATACCTATGGCTATAGAGAGAGGATCACATAGAGCTTCGAGGGTCACTGTCGGCAGCGCTAAAGGTAGCCTGTGAGAGAGACACAAGATAGTGAGATATATATAGAGAGAGAGAAAGAGAAAGAGGAAAGAGAGAAAGATCAAGAGAGAGACATCTAGAGATAGAGAAAGAGAGAAGAGAGAGAAAGATCTAGAGAGAGTAGGAAGGGGGTGGGTCAGGCTGAGGGAAGAGAGGAGAGAGGAGAAGAAGTGGGTCGGGCTGAGGGAAGAGAGGAGAGAGAAAAGAGCAAGGAGGGGTGGGTCGGGTCGAGGGAAGAGAGGAGAGAAAGAGAGAGAGAGTAGGGAGGGGTCGGGGCTGGTCAAGGAAGAAGGAAGAGGCAAGGGAGGTGGTGGAAGCCAGTGGAAGAGCCAAACGAGGAAGAAGGAGAAGGAAGGGAAGGGTGACGGGCCAACGGCCAGGCCGGTCGGAGAAGAAGGGGCAGGCAAGGGAGGTGCAGAGTCGACCGAAGAAGAAGAAGGAGGAGGGGGAGATGGTGGGGCCGATGGCCAGGAAAGAAGGGGTGGATAGGGGAGGTGGCAGAGCCAGTGGTTAGGTCGGTTGGGGAAGAAGGGACAGGTGGGGAAGGTGGTGGAGCCGATGGCTGGGCCGGTCGGGGAAGAAGGTGGAGGCGGGGGTCGAGACAATGCTGGCCAAGGAAGAAAGATGAGGCAGGAGAGGAGGCGGTGCTACCCGAAGAAGAAAGAGGAGGTGTTACCAGCCGAAGAAGGAAATGGAGGGGAGGGGCCTTACCGATGGTGGAGAGGAGGGGGAGAGAGAGAAAGAGAGCTCGAAGGAAAATGATGAAATTAGAAGTGAGATTGGAGGAAAACCTAACCCATGACAGCGATTTTCAAACTGCTGCCATAGGTCTATGGCAGTGGTTACTAAAAACTGCTGCCATTGATCTATAGCAACGATTTTCAGTAACTGCTATCATAGGTTTGATAATTAATCTTTTTTTATTTTTTTTAAATATTATATAATTCTAAAATTTAATATCTATCTTCATCATTCATTATCTAAATAATTATCATTAGAATGTTGTCAAAAAAATCCATCTTAATCTGATAGCCCTAGCTTCATCGATCAGTAAAATTTAATTTCAACGATCATGAATGACGGCATGATGATCTGATAGATGGAGATCACCGATAGGCCCAAAAATCTGCAACAATGATCTCAGGGCCATTTGTATCACACTATCAAAGTTTTACTTCAATCGAATATCGTTATCATGGTCAATTTAGTATGAGATGATTTCGATCATTAAATAAGAAATGAGTGATCAAAGGACCAGACGACGTTCAATTATGAGTTAATTTTTTAGATAAATAATCTTGACTACCACTTTAATTATTTTTATGATGGTGATCATAAAATTTAAACTGCGGGTCTAAGAACGATCCAAAACTATACTACCCATTCTTAAACTCCTTTGGTAATTATGCTTGTGCTTTTACAAGATTTGCTTAACATGAACAGTTCATATAAAAATAATTTAATTTTTATAATCATCACCATATCAAATTATTAAAATTATAGCAAAAATTATTTAACTAAAAAATTATCTTATAATCGAATGCTGTTTAGCCTTTTGATCACTTATTTCTCATTTAACGATTGAAATCATCCCATACTAAATTGACCATGATGATGATATCCGATTAAAGTAAAACTTTAATAGTATGTTACAAATATCATCGAGATCATCGTTATAGATTTTTGGATCCATCGATGGTTTTCATCTATCAGATCATCGCACTATCGTTTGTAGTCGTCAAAATCAAATTTTACTGATCGATGAAGCTAGGGCTATCGGATCGAGGTGATCTTTTGTGTTGACACTCTAATGATAATTATTAAGATAATGAATGATGAAGATGGATATTAAATTTTAGAATTATATAATATTTAAAAAAAATATGAAAAAAGATGTAGCAGTCTATAACAGCGATTACATAAAATCACTACCATAGGTTAATTTATGGTAGCAGTTTTATTTAACTACTGCCATAGATCAAACCTATAGCAGTAGTTTTAATTAATCGCTATCATAAGTTAAGATCTATAACGATGGTTATTCCTAACCATCGCCATAGGTCCGACCTATGAGTGAATCTATGGCAGTGGTTGATTAACCGCTGCTATAGGTCCGATCTATGGCACGCAAAATTACTATTATAGGTTTAACTTATGGCAGCGATTTTATGTAACTGCTATTATAAGTCTAATCTATGACAGCGGTTCTACATAATTGCTACCGTAGAGTCTATAGCAGTGATTTTCGAAATCACTACAATAGTATATGTTGTCATAGTCATATTCTGTAGTAGTGCATAGTAAGCTTAACACCGTCTTTGGCCCCTTCCATTATACCTCTATTGTCACCCTCTCTACCTCCTCCACCCCCACCAACCTCTCCATCCATCACACTTGGACATTAGTCCTGCAGTTGCCACCTTATCATTCATGCCACTAATCCCACTAAAACTCTAAACCATTTGTCACCACCAACATGAAACACCAAATCACCTCAAGAAATCCAAATTTCCAATAAAATGAGCCAAAAAATCTCTAGAAAATTCATGTTCCTATGGTGAAATTGGTAGAATCATAGGTTCACATCGCACGCTAGAGGAGGTTTTGGAGAAAAGACTTGGAGAAAAACAAGAAGACAAAAAATAATAAAACATAATAAAGTAATAAAATATTTTTCCAAATAAAATAGTAAAAAATAAAAAGACCAATAACTAATAAAAAACTAAAAAAATATTTTCATATTTCAAAAAAAATAATAAAAATAGGGAGGCTAGTAATCTGTTGGCATTCCATTAGACCATAAAATAACTAAAATACCCTAGCCTATGAGATGGCCAAGATATATTTTAACTTTTCATACAATAATATAAAAAGTACCATAGCAAAACCCTTTTAGAATTGTTCGGATATGAAACAAAGGAGTATCCCACCATCTTTGGCAAAGCTTTCTTCTATATAAATAGATCAATTTATTGTATCTATGTAATATACACGTATGATACATCTAAATAAATAAGAAAAATAAAGTCTTTAAGATAAACTAAATATTATCCATAACCCAAATATAAGTTGCATATTTCTTTTCCTTTTGGTGGCGAGCCAACCATATTATGATATAATGTTATAGTCAAGGTTTTAAATCCATGAAAAAAAGAGTGTTTTTTCATAGAATAAGATGCTATATTGTCCGATGGTGATTCCAGACTTACATCCTAATAAAAATCCTCCATTTCTCTATCTCTCTATTTCTTCTTTTCTTTCTTTTCTTCTTTCTTTTTTTTTCTTCCTTTTATTTTTTTCTACCTTTCTTTTTTTCCTTTCTTTTATCTTTCTCTTTCTTATCCCTACTTTTTTTTTCTTATGTCTCTTTTCTTTCTTCTTTTTTCTTTTTCTTTTTCTTTTCTTTTTCTTCATATTTTCTTTCTTTCTTTTTTTTATCTTTTTTTCTTCTCTCTCTCTCTCTGCAGGATGAATTCCAGAATAATCTCAACCCTATCTAGATCTTATTTTTTGCATAAATGGGATAGAATGGTCAAAATGCCCTCCAACCCACCCAAACTCAAAACCTTGGTATAGCATCCATACAAGGCTTAGCATGAAGTACCGTGACTACATAATTGTATAACTCATCCAACTCTTGACCAAATCATACTTGATAATTTTGGAGAATTACCACCAATCTTACCAAAGAGCCTGTCATCCTCTCATCAGCGCATTCGTACGGTGCACCTTGACAAACTAAAGAAATTTAGGATTAGGTAGACCATCCTTCACTTTTGGCACCACCCATGCATGCCAATATACCAAAGCAACAGAGTTCATAGAATTCCAACGAACCTGAAGATTTCAGTGGGCCGAAAACGTTGCATGGAAAAAATTCAGTCACCGCTTAGAAAGGTCATTTGAAACTCAGACAAAATCAGTTTGATGTGTATTTCATCGCAATTAAAAAAAATGAGATGAAGCAGAACAACAAAGACATCATATTTTGTTCTAAGTTTTAGGGGAGAAGAAAAGTTCAAATAGCTGTAATTATTTCACCAATTAAATATTCTAGGGGGAGTGCTTAGAGCAAGAGAGGCCATCATTTCTAAATTGACATATATTTTTCTAATGTATAATGCTTGGAATTTTGCAGATGATCAAATGGCCGACAATTGTAATAAGAAAATATACCACTACAAACTTCCCAATGAAGTGTCGTGGCACATGATTCCTTATCTGTATGAGAGATTTAAAAGTAATATTTTCTTTTCAATGATGAGTGTCTCCCTCGATATGGTGGGTCTCGCTAACACCGAACCCTGGAAAATTCCCTCAGTTTCTAAAGGGACATTTCGATCAACAATGAAATCGCCGACAAAATCAAAAAACATATAATACATATGTATTTATATATATTGCTAGCTTAGCAATGGATCCAACCAATAATTAGTACTCTCTCTCTTTCTCCCTCTCTCTCAAGCATTAGCATTAACCCTATGTTTGGTTACGGTCATGACAAGGAGGATAGATAAAATTGGAAGGATGGATGGCTTCCATCCATTATTTGATTCAAAAAATTATATGGATGAAAAAGGAGGGATTGTCCATCTATCTTGGTCCACCAATTTTCTTTCTTTCAAATTGAGAGCATGCAATGAAGGATGGATAGAGTGTTGATGGATAGATTTTTATATTAATAAAATTATTTCTTATTAATTTTTTAACAAAATTATAATATTTCTTTACATTTTTATTCATATTATTTATATACTATTAAATTTTATTACTAATTATTTTAATTTTAGTACATCATTTTAGTAATTATAATTAAATTATTAGAATTATTTTCTATTTCTCAATTTTTATTTATTATTTTAATTAACTATTTATATAATATTAATTAATTATTTAAATTAAATTATAAATTAACTAGTTATTTATATTCTTAATTCATTAATAATTTAATTATAAAATTATTTATTAAATTAAAATTAAATATTTATATATTTTTTTTATAATAGATTATAATGATTATAAGTTTATATATTATTTACTTCTTTAGTATAAATGAGTATTATAAATTGATAACAATAATATTTTTTTTTAAAGAATAATCTAGTAAAAATGTTATGTAAATATCATTCATTCTTCCTATATCAAATGAAGAAGAAAATTATTTTTTTCTATTCTTCCATGTTTCATCAAACATATGAACATCCATCCTCTCCCTCAATTCCTCCATTCTCTTTCTCATTCAGTCTTTTTCTTTCATCTATCTTTTCTTCAATCCATCCTTCATACCAAATAAAAGATAAGGAGAGAGGTGCATCAATGTTCCAATGGCAAATAAATTTAGGAATTACCAAGAAGATTTACATGAAGCCAAACATTTACTGTAATGGAATTTTAAACAAGCCTAACATGAATGCTGGCAATTGGCTTAATTCCCTCAAAACAATTAAAGGTTTAAGCTGAAAATCTTAATCTAGCAGCAATTGCTGTCATCACAAGGTATGTGTGAGGTATCGGCTCTCTAGTAAGTGGATTCATTTCTTTCTTGTGAACTACCAAGCTGCCACATGCACGCGCTCTGTATGAAAACAGAAGGGACATACAGAGGAAACTTTTTGCTGATACAAAACAAAATAACAATAGAAAATTCTAGGCTTTATTTATTATTTATTATTTTAAAAAAATAAAATTACACAAATCAAGATGAGAAAATATGTTTGATGCTACTCTTCTTTATTTTCTACTTTTAAAATCATTTTCATTATTTCTAAAAAAATGAAAGAAAGAAAACTTTACTTTCGATATTTTCAAAAACAAAAAACTTATTTCTTTTATCACCATTGTCAATACCGTCTTCAATGAAAGTGGAATCGAGTCGAGCCAAGTCGAGTAATTAGAGGCTCGAGCTGATTTGACTCAAAATACTCAAACTCAAAATTTGACTTGAGATTGATTGAGCCTTAATATTTCAAACTCCAACTCAACTTGATAAGAAAATATAATATTCAAGATCGACTCAACTCAACTCAAGTCAAATATCAACCAAGCCATATTTAAGCTTAAATTTGAGACTTAGTCTACATATAATATGGCAGGTGAGGGAGGAGTTTTCATTGCCGAATACATTTAATACATATAATAATCTATTTTTTAAATTTAACATGATAAAATTATCCTTTTCCTTCAAAATAAAATATTTTTACTATTTTATAATCTGGTTGGACAATACGAATGCTGTATTTTTCTCTCTTCTTTTATTTTCTGAGCGTCGAATATTGTATTTCTCTTTTTTCTTTCATTTTTTTGAGCATCTAAGTGTCCAAGATTCCATCTGTAGGAACCATTGCACGTCTAAGGTTATTGATTCTTTATTATCCCATCCAACCAATATGTTCCATCCATCAGAAAGTAAAATATCATTTATAGATTCTTTATTATGTCTAAAATTTTTTTACAGTTTCTTTAATGCAGCAGCTTTTTGATAGTTAAATGAAATTAATACTTTAGATATGTTCAAATTGAGTTCTTTTTTTAGTTCTAAAAGTTAATATCATATAAAATCTTATCGGAAGTCATATAGTAAGTCATGATATCATGATTTCTATACATAATAGTTTTTGACATATCATAATGATATACAAGATCAAAAATATGGCATCATATTATGACATTATAGATCAAAATTTTGATATTCCATTAGTAAAAGATCTTTCGAAGATAGTTTCGATAATATTAGGATATTCTATGTCAAGATTCTAACTTTTTATATCAATATAATGAAAAAACATATACCTGGTGTTGGTTCTGACATTTTTATAATATCATAGATTAAAATTATAACATCGTAGGTCAAAATTATGACATCTTATAGGTAAAAGATCTTTCAAAGATAGTTTCGATAATATTAGAACATCATGTATCAGGATTGTGATATTTTATATCAATATAATTAATAAAACATCTCTCAGGTATCGATTCTATCATTTTTATGACATCATAGATTAAAATTATGATATCGTAGATCAAAATTATGATATCCTATTAGCTAAAGATCTTCCGAAGATAGTTTCAGCAATGTTAGGACATCTCATATTAAGATTATGATATTTATATTAATATAATAAATAAAAAAATATTCAAGTATTAGTTCTATCATTTTTATGATATCCTAGGTTAAAATTATGATATCATAGATCAAAATTATGATATCATATTGGTTAAAGATATTTCGAAGATAGTTTTAATAATATTAGTATAATCTATATCAAGATTATAATATTTTATATTAATATAATGAATAAAATATATTTTAGATGTTGGTTCTATCTTTTTTGTGATATCCTAGATCAAAATTATGACATCGTAGATCAAAATTATGATATTCTATTAGTAAAAGATCATCCAAAGATAGTTTCGATATTATTAAAATATTCTGTATCAAGATTATAATTTTTTATGATAATATAATAAATAAAATATATATCATATGTCGGTTCTGATATTTTTATGATATCATAAATCAAAATTATAATATCTTATAGATAAAATACCTTTCGAAGGTAGTTTTGATAATATTAGAATATTCTATATCAGGATTATAATATTTTATATTAATATAATAAATAAAATTTTTTCAAATATTGATTCTATCATTTTTATGACATCATAGGTCAAAATTATAACATCATGTAGGCTAAAGATCTTCCAAAGATAGTTTCAATAATGTTAGGATATCCTATGTCAAGATTATGATATTTATATTAATATAATAAATAAAATATATCTCAAGTATCGATTCTATCTTTTTTATAATATTTTAATCAAAATTATAATATCGTAGGTCAAAATTATAACATCTTATTGGTAAAAGATCTTCCGAAGATAGTTTCAACATTATTAGGATATTCTATATCAAGATAATGATATTTTATATTAATATAAAAAATAAAATATCTCTTAGATATCGGTACTATCATTTTTATAATATTTTAGATTAAAATTATGATATTGTAGATCAAAATTATGACACCATATTGGTGAAAATCCTTTCAAAGGTAGTTTAGATAATGTTAGGACATCTTGTATCAAAATTATGATATTTTATGTTAATGTAATGAATAAAATATATCTCAAGTATCAGTTCTATCTTTTTTATAATATTTTAGATCAAAATTATGATATCGTAGATCAAAATTATGACATTCTATTGGTAAAAGACCTTCCATAGGTAGTTTCGACAATATTAGAATATTCTGTATCAAGATTATGATATTTTATGTTAATATAATGAACAAAACATCTCTTAGATATCGGTTCTATCATTTTAATGATATCCTAGATTGAAATTATGACATCGTAGATCAAAATTATGACATTCTATTGATGAAAGGCCTTTCGAAGATAGTTTCAACAATATTAGGACATCCTATGTCAAAATTATGATATTTTATATTACTATAATGAACAAAACATCTCTCAGATGTTGGTTCTATCATTTTTATAATACATAAATCAAAATTATGATATTATAGATCAAAATTATGACATCCTATTAGTAAAAGACCTTTCGAAGGTAGTTTCGATGATATTAGAACATTCTGTGTCAGGATTATGATATTTGATGTCAATATAATAAAGAAAATATCTTTCAGATATCGATTCTATTATTTTTTAAGATATTTTAGATCAAAATTATGACATCGTAGGTCAAAATTATGATATCATATTGATAAAAGATATCCAAAAGATAATTTTGATAATGATAGTACAATCTATATCAAAATTATGATATTTTATATTAATATAATGAATAAAACATCTCTCATATTTTGGTTCTATCTTTTTTTTGACATCCTAAATCGAAATTATGATATCCTATTGATTAAATACCTCCTGAAGGTAGTTTCAATAGTATTATGATATTCTGTATCATGATTATGATATTTTATGTTAATATAATGAATAAAATATTTTTGATGTATCAATTTTGATATTTTTATGATATTCTATATCAAAATTATAACATCGTAGATCAAAATTATGACATCTTATTGGTAAAAGATCTCTCGAAAGTAGTTTCGACAACATTATAACATCCTGTATCAAGATTATGATATTTTATGTTAATATAATGAACAAAGCATCTCTCAGATATCGGTTCTATCATTTTTATGATATTATAGATCAAAATTATGACATCATATATCAAAATTATAACATCCTGTTGGTAAAAGACCTTCTGAAGATAGTTTTGACAATATTAGGATATCTTATATCAAGATTATAATATTTTATATTAATATAATAAAGAAAATATCTTTTATATATCAGTTCTATTATTTTTATAATATTCTAAATCAAAATTATGACATCGTAGGTTAAAATTATGACATCCTATTGATAAAAGATATCTCGAAGGTAGTTTCAACAATATTAATACAACTTGTGTCAAGATTATAATATTTAATATTAATATAATAAATAAAATATCTCACAGATTTTGGTTCTATCCTTTTCATGATCTTCTAGATCAAAATTATGATATTATAGATCAAAATTATGACATCTTGTTGGTTAAATGCCTTTCGAAGATAGTTTCGACATTATTAAGATATTTTGTATCATGATTATGATATTTTATATTAATATAATAAATAAAATATCTTTGAGGTGTTGGTTTTAATATTTTTATGATATCCTAGATCAAAATTATGACATCGTAGGACAAAATTATGACATCCTATTGGTGAAGCCTTTCCAAAGATAGTTTCAATAATGTTAAGACATTTTGTATTAAGATTATAATATTTTATGTTAATATAATGAATAAAGCATCTTTTAGGTATTGGTTCTTTCATTTTTATGATATTATAAATTAAAATTATGGCATCATAGATCAAAATTATGACATCATAGATCAAAATTATGATTTTTGTTGGTAAAAAATCTCTCGAAGATAGTTTCGATAATATTAGAACATCCTGTGTCAAGATTATAATATTTTATATCAATATAATAAAGAAAAAATATCTTCTAGATATTGATTCTATCATTTTTATGACATCCTAGATTAAAATTATGATATTATAGGTTAAAATTATGATATCCTATTGGTAAAAGATATCCCAAAAGTAGTTTTAATAATGTTAATATAGCCTATGTCAAAATTATAATATTTTATATTAATATAATAAATAAAACATCTTTCAGATGTTAGCTCTATCATTTTTATGATATTATAGATCGAAATTATGATATCGTAGGTCAAAATTATGACATCCTATAAGTAAAAGACCTTTCGAAAGTAGTTTCGATAATATTAGGACATCTTGTGTCAACATTATAATATTTTATATTAATATAATAAATAAAATATCTTTAAAATATCAGTTTTAATATTTTTTTGATATTCTAGATCAAAATTATGATATCGTAGGTCAAAATTATGATATTCTATTGATGAAAGATCTTCTAAAGATAGTTTCAATAATTTTAAGATATCTTATATCAAGATTATGATATTTTATATTTATATAATAAATAAAATATCTCTTAGGTGTCGATTCTATCATTTTTATGATATTATAGATCAAAATTATGACATCCTGTTGATAAAAGATCTTCAAAAAATAATTTTGATAATATTAAAATATTTTATATTAGGATAATTATATTTTATATTAATATAATAAGAAAAATATTTTTTAGATATTAATTCTATCATTTTTATGATATTCTGGATCAAAATTATGATATCGTAGGTCAAAATTATGATATTCTTTTGATAAAAGATATCTCGAAGGTAGTTTTGATAATATTAAGATATCCTATGTTAGAATTATGATATTTTATATTAATATAATAAAAAATATCTTTTAGGTATCGGTTTTATTATTTTTATAACACGCTAGGTCAAAATTATAACATCCTATTAATAAAAGACATGTCGATGGTAGTTTCGATAATATTAGAATATCCTATATCATGACTATGACTTTTATATTAATATAATAAAAAAATATCTTTCAGGTGTCGGTTTTGATATTTTTATGACATCCTAGATCAAAATTATGATATTGTAGGTTAAAATTATGATATTCTATTGGTGAAAGATTTTTTGAAGATAGTTTCGACAATATTATGACATTCTGTATCAAGATTATGATATTTTATATTAATATAGTGAATAAAATATCTTTCGGATGTTGGTTCTATCATTTTTATGACATCTTAGATTGAAATTACGATGTCATAGGTCAAAATTATAACATTCTATTTATAAAAGGCCTCCCAAAGATAGTTTCGATAATATTAGAATATCCTACGTTAGGATTATGATATTTTATGTTAATATTATGATATGATATGTTAATATCTTTAAAGAACTTTATATTTATGACTTTCATATGCATTTTATGACTTAAAAAGATTTTCTGTACATCTTCTATAGATATTTTTTTAAATGATCAAATAGCTAAGCCTTTATGTGATGGTTGTCTTGAGAATCCTCCTTCTAGTGCACCATATGCAAATAAGGATAATG
Source organism: Cocos nucifera (assembly GCA_006176705.1). Classification (NCBI taxonomy): domain Eukaryota; kingdom Viridiplantae; phylum Streptophyta; class Magnoliopsida; order Arecales; family Arecaceae; genus Cocos; species Cocos nucifera. The sequence continues at coordinate 252,239 of QRFJ01000786.1, read as the reverse complement.
TAGATCCTCACACTAGAATGAAATTCGATTCTGTAATAGATGTATATAATTTTTACAATGGTTATGCGAGAAGAGTTGGTTTTGAAATCACAACTGCGTGCAGTAGATTGAATAACAAAAATGTATGTTTCTTCAAATATCTAGCATGCTAAAGGATAGGAAAATCTAAGAAATAATATAATTCCATGAATCCTAGGGACACCGGCAAAATTGATTGTAAGACATCAATAAAAACTTGACTTGATTCCAAGATCGATAAGTAGAGATTGGATAATGTCGTTCTAGAATACAACCATAAGCTGTCAATATCAACCATCCATTTTCTATGGTCCAATAGGAAGATCAACACACTAGAAAAAATAGAGATTAGCAATATGCATGCCATGAATATACTTACAACTCAAATATACTCTGCCATTGCAAGAAGGAAGGGGGAAGAAGATAATTAAAATTCATGGAGAAGGATGCTCATAATTATATTTATCGAGAATATCAAAGTCAGTTGAAAGAAGAAGATGCATAGTCAATGGTTATCTATTTCGCACAAATGCAAGCTAAGAATGCAAATTTCTATTATATATTGGACTTGAATGACAATGCGTGGTTAAGGTCTATGTTCTAAACTCATCCAAGGTCAAGAATGGCGTGCACTTACTTTACGGATGTATTGATTTTTGACTCTACTTATCTCACAAATATATTTCAAATATCATTCTATCCATTTATTGGAGTTAACTACTATGGACAGTCCACCTTGCTTGGTTGTGCATTATTATTAGACGAGACAACAAAGACTTATAAATGGATATTTCAATCATAACTGAATGAAAATGGTGGCTAAGTGCCTAATGTCATAATCACCGATCAGGATAAGATGATCAAGGCTGCTGTTAGGGCGATGTTCCTGAATACATGACATTGGTTTTATCTTTGGCATATTTTGAAGAAGATCTCTGAAAAGATAGGCCATATATGCACAGCACATTAACCAAATTATGGTTGAATTTGATGAGGCTGTATATAACATTGTAACTACATAATCTTTTAAGAAAAAATAGGGACAACTCATGGACAAGTATAGAGAATGCAAGGCTATAGATTGATTGCATAATCTTTATGAATGCCGAGATAAATGGATTCCTGTCTATCTTAAGGATGCCTTCTTTGTAGGGATGTTGGAATCATAAATTTTTTTTTTTTGCTAAGTTTTCAATGATATCCATTAACACTAACACAGTATTATTAATATTCTTTAGTTCTAACTTTCTTTCTAGGTATGTCCTCCTCTAGGAGGAGTGAGAGCATGAACTGCTTCTTTGATGGGTTTGTTAATTCGAAGACTACACTAAAAGAATTCATTGAGAAGTATGAGGATGCGTTGGAGAAAAGATACGAAGCAAAAAATGAGAAAGACAATATCTCATTGCAAATAAATACTTTCCTCAAAACATCCTCATCTTTTGAAAGGCAAGCAGCTAACATGTATACTATGCGCATATTCAAAAAATTTCAGAATGAGGTACTTGAGATGGCTGCATCAAATGCTAAATTAATTGAAGAATTTGACAGTTTTGCTTCATATTCTGTGAAGTCATTTGAGAGATTTGAATTTAACAAAATTGAGAAGGGGATTGTCAAAAATTATACAATTTCTTGGTCCAGTCAATTGAAAGAAATGAAATACCAGTGCCGATCATTTAAGTTCAAAGGATACTTGTACAGGAACGTCTTATTGGTTCTCCATCAAAATGAAGAGTTTCATATTTCTGAAAAATATTTTCTTAATAGATGGTGCAAGGACATGAAATATCGATTCGATATTTGAGATTGCAATATTCAATTCTATGATAAAAATACAAGAAAATCTAGGTAACTCATCCTATATTTGAATTATGATGTTACAACTATAATCAGGATAATCTATTTCAGCATTTGGATATCCAGTCATAACTATAACTATGATATAGGTATGTTTTGATGAGTCATTGAATTTTAAGCTTACGAAGGTTGTCTCCATGTCTGAAGATGCTTTTAACCTAGTGATGACTGATCTAACTTCATTTTTATATGAAATATCATAATTTTAAAATAGGATGTCATAATAATGTCTAAAATCTTCTTTCCAAAAAATTTTGCATAAAGAAAGTCATAATTTTAACGTTAAATATCATAATTTTGACATAGGATGTCATAAATTTTATTAATAATAACTTTTGATGATGTTTTGCCAATATTATATCATAATTTTATAAAAAATATCATTATTTTGATATAGAATTGAAGGAAAAATCAGATTTTTTTGGATCAGGTTCATTCAAATCTGATTGGATCAAGAGACATATTTCAAAAATTTTCTCTTAGATCTAAATCAGATCTGACATTTTTCATATCTGATTTTATGATCTGATAAATAAAAAAATTAAATTAAATTAAATCTAAATTAATGTTAACTTGATATTAGGTAATCTGATTATCCTTTGATGATCCTACTGATTGCCTGAGGTTCCGAATCTAGCCACGCAAGCGCCTGGCCTCTACCGGTATCCACTCGGATTGGATCTAAAGATCTTCATCTTCTCTTTTTTTTCTTCAAAAATTGGATCTATATTTGATTTTGAAGATCTTCAAAACTCCTTTTGAAGATGTGCTGCTGTCTCTTATAGCAGAGCTGCCTTCTTGCTTTCCTATCGCCTTTTGATTGTCTAAATCGCACCAAACTCGTGCCCAACTTTCCTTGGGCATGGAGAGGAGAGAGAGGATCAGAAGATGGCATGGAGGAGGGAGAGGGACAGCCTTAGGGTATGACTAGGAGAAAGCTCTCTTAAAGTTGGGCGTAGATAGGATTTATTTATAGATCCTATTGTGCCATGCAGTGCTGCATCATCCTGGCCAATCGCGTTGCTTCGTGCAATCAGATCTAAATCTAATTAGTAGGATGACATAACCTGATCCAATCAGATGAGAGCCCCATAGATTCATCCTTAAATGGTGCCTAAGACTGGTCAAAGTCTATGGCTAGGGGTCATCTAAGTTGAATCCAAGAAGCAACCTGGAGTTCTATCCGTATGGGACTCCAGGCATCCCTATCCATGGGTGCACACCATCCTAGGCATGCACCCCCTCCTTTCCAAATTTCAGTGAGGGGACAAGCTCCTATCTACTCTCCAATAAGTGCATGACACATGGATAAATGTCCAAGGGTCAAGGGTCTAAGGTTAACGTTTGACCAAAGTCAAAGGACAAGAATTAGCAGATGACGAAAAATGACAGGTGTTGTCTCAAATTTATCTCATAAATTAAGACAATCCTTTTCTAATCTGGACAAGCTCCAGTCAAACCAGATAAAGATACCTGAGTGAGCATAAACACATTTGACTCAGTCGAGACAACTTCAAATGATAATAAAAGGAGAATGTTAGGCTCAATCGTGTGCTAGCATAATTTTCTTGAACCTAATTGAATCTAATTCAAATCAATTGAACTGGGTTAGTCCAATTAATGATATCTAGATCCAGACCCTTATTTATGTGATCGAGTTAGGTTTAGTTCTATATGGTAATGGGATATGTCATGATCTCCATCATCAACATCATCGAAACTCCTTTCGATGGATCACACAAATCATTCTAAATCATCTAGAATGATCGATCATCTAAATCATTCTAATTGCTCCCAAAACCACCAATGACACCTTTATGCAGTATATATTATATAAAAAATGAACCTCTTGGTGCAGCTACCTATGTGATTAAGTTCTTCTATCTTGAGCCCGGATCAGATTAGGATTAAGGTGAACTCGTCAAATCCTAATTTCTATCATATGATTTAATCATTTGATTCAAGTTCGATGTAAAAATCTTAATAGAAACTCTTTCTATTATTTCACTCTCTACCATGGTCATGGACTTATGGACTTGATTCTCATGATCATCATAGGGCTACTCCTCATCCACCGAGGTAGATAAGATTCCATCTTGGTGAAAATCCAATTCCTACAATGAACATGCTATAGCCAATATACACCTCAGGGTTTTGAATGGCTAGGAGACTGAGTCATGGTGTAGTCAAACTATAACATCCTCAAGGTGAACTACCGATGCACCTCAGGTCAAAGAACCAGACACACCACTGTAGCTTCGAGTCAGTCATCAATGAGAAGGATAGACTTCCTTATGACTACATCGAGGTGGTCACACTCAGTGCCCTCATTCTCTTTAACGAGTATCTATACTCTCGCTCCGTGTCTCCACACCGTAGACTCAAGACTCATCTACTAAAGAGAAGCGATTGTACACCAACCTTCCGGATCAATCACCATCCTCATGATGATCCTATGGTCGGAAGCATTTTATGAGTTAATAATGATTATTCATGTCTTAAATTTTCAACTCTTGAAAATAAGAATTATCATTACCATTAACTCAAGGGATGTATCACAGACACTAAATACACATATGTGATAAAAAATAATTCATTTTATTATTTATAGTCAAAATTATAATTTTGCTCCTAGAAGTGTATTACAAGTGTCAGACAATTCTGGCTTCTAGGGCACACATATCTAACAAACTTCCACTTAACCTAAAGTCAATTGGCTATAAATCTAAGTCCCATCTTCTCAAGGTGGGCTTCGATCTTTTGCTGGCCTAATGGCTTTGTAAGCGGATCCGCCGCATTATCTATGGAGTCGACTCTCTTGACCTCGATGCAATCCTTTTCGAGGTAATTGCAGATGAGGTGGTATCGCCGCTCGATGTGCTTGAATTTTTGGTGAGATCTCAGCTCCTTAGCAAGGGCTATGACGCCATTATTATTGTAGTACAGAGAAATGACATCTGATGGCATCACTCCGATCTCTATGGTAAATTTCATATACCAAAATGCCTCTTTTACAGCTTCTGACGCAGCGATGTATTCTGCTTCCATGGTAGAATCTGTTATCACTGTCTGCTTGAAACTTTTTCAACTGATAGCTCCACCATTGCACACAAAGAGACTTCTAGATGTCGACTTTCGATCATCTACATCGGATATAAAGTCTGAGTCTATGTACCCCTGGACTTGGAGTTCTCCATTACCAAAGACCAATAATATATCCTTAGTTCTTCTCAAGTACTTAAGGATACATTTCATAAAAGTCTAGTATTTTTCATCTAGATTCAACTGATATCTGCTCGTGATACTCACAGTATGGGCTATATCAGGTCGTGTACATAACATGGCATACATGAGGCTCCCTATTGCTGAAGCATAAGGGATCTTGCTCATGCGTTCTATTTCCTTAGGTGTGCTAGGGCACATCTTCTTGGAAAGATGAATGCCATGCCTGAAGGGTACTAAACCCCTCTTAGAATTTTTCATGCTAAACTTCTTTAGCACTTCCTCTATGTATATTTTCTATGAAAGTCCTAGCATCCTATTTGGTCTATCTCTATAGACATTTATTCCCAGAATAAAGGATGCTTCTCCTAGGTCTTTCATGGAGAATTCTTTAAATAACCATATTTTAACTGTGGTCAACATGAAAATATTATTTTCAAAAAGGAGGATGTCATCCACATACAATACGAGGAAGACAACAGCGCTCCCACTGATTCTTTTGAAGATACATGGCTCCTCATTTTTGATAAAATTAAATAATTTGATCACATCATTAAAACGAGTATTCCAACTTCGAGATGCTTGCTTAAGTCAATATATGGACCGTTGCAGCTTGCATACCTTATGATCATCATCACCGGATGTGAAACCTAGCGGCATTTCCATATAGATTCACGTCCATTTAAGAATGCCATTTTCATGTCCATTTTCCATATTTCATAATTGAAATAGGTTGCAATAGCAAGCAATGTACGAATGAATTTTAGCATAGCTACTGACGAAAAGGTATCCCAATAGTCAATGCCTTCGCGTTGACTATAACCTTTTGCCACTAATCTAGCCTTGAATGTCTCCATATTTTCATCTGTACCAATCTTTCTCTTGTAGATCCATTTACACCCAATAGGTACTATACCTTTTGGTAGATCTACCAAGGTCTAGACTTGGTTTGAGTGCATCGAGTCAATTTCTGACTTCATTACCTCTAACTATTTCTTAGAGTCGATATTCGATATCGTCTCATTATAGGTTTTAGAATCATCACCATGAACCCCATTTCTTATAAGGAACATTTTTTCTACATCCTCTGAAATAGTACCTAAATACCTCTCAGGGGGATGGAAAATTCTTTTCAATCTACGAGGTAGAGGAGGTAGTGAATGGATTTGCTCAACCTGATTTGGTTCCATTTGGTCCTTAGCTCGTTGCTCTTGTGAGACTTTCTCTTCGAGCTTGATCTACTTTCCAATGCCACCATCTTGAATAAACAATTTATCAAAAAAAATAGCATGTCGACTCACAATCACATTGTGATCTTCTGGAATGTAGAAATAATATCCTAATGACTCTTTAGGATATCCTATAAATCGAGCTCTAAAGGACCTAAAGTCTAACTTGTCCGCTTGTTGTCTTTTGACATGAGCCGGACAACCCCAAATTCTGAGATGACTCAGACTTGGTTTCTTACCATGTCATATCTTATACGGTGTGGTAGGAACGATTTTAGAGAAAATCCTATTCAGTAAATAGATTGAAGTTAACAATGAGTGTCCCCAAAGAAAATCAGGGAGGTCTGTGAAGCTCATCATGGATCGAACCATATCTAATAGAGTTTCGATTTCTTCCATTCTGAAATCCCTTGAGTTGAGGTTCCTGGTGGAGTCCATTGAGAGACTATGCCATTTTCCTTGAGATAGTCTAGGAAATTCCCAACTAAGGTATTCACCTCCTCGATCTGATCGAAGAACCTTAATGGATTTTTCAGTTTGCTTTTTCTACTTCATGTCTGAATTCTTTGAACTTTTCAAAAGCTTCAGACTTATGTCTCATAAGATATACATACCCATACCTAGACAGATCATCGGTAAAGGTAATAAAGTAGACAAAATTGCCTCTAGCCGGCACATCAAATGGGCCGCACACATCAGTATGTACTAGGGCAAGGAGATCTGTGGCCCTCTCCCCATGTCCAACAAAAGGGAGTTTAGTCATTTTGCCTTGAAGACAGGATTCACAAGTTGGATATGACTCGGAAGTCAATGGACTCAATAGCCCATTTTTCTCCAATTTGTTGATCCTATCTTCTGCTATATGACCTAATCTCAGGTGCCATAGATATCTATCATTTGGACTATCCCTAGGTCGTTTGGCATTCACATTTCTCAATTAGAAAATAGGTACATCAATATGTAGCTGATAAAGACCATTAATAAGAAAACCATTTGCAATTTTATTTCTTTCATAAAGAATGTTACAATGGTCCTTAAGAAAACTAATCACATAGCCTTCTAATGCTAAGGCATGAAATAGAAATCAAATTCCTGCTAGCTGCAGGCACATAATAACAGTCTTTTAATACTAAGTCTAAACCAGATGGTAATCGAAGAGGGTATGTTCCCACGGCCACATAGCAACTCTTGCTCCATTACCGATGCACGTAGGATCATGTCTCCATCCCTCAGCCTCCTGCTATCCTCAAGATCCTGCATGAAGTGCACAAATGAGCACTAGAACCAGAGTCAAGCACCCAACTGGATGCAGAAGAAACCATAAGGTTAGACTCAATAACGAGCATACCTCCAGAAGGACCTGCCTCCTTCTTGTTCTTCAGGGTGGCCAGGTAAGTAGGATAGTTCCGCTTTCCAGTGGCCGTCATTGTTGCAATGAAAATACTTTCTTTGTCAGCAGGCCTTCTTCAGGCTCTGCCTTCTTCTTCTTTCCTTCTTCCACCTTCTATTTTTTCACAGACTTCTTTTTCTTTTCAAAAGACTTTCTTTTGGAAGAAGTCCGTTCCATAGCAAGAACTGAGCCTTTAGAACCTTTCATAGAAAGCTCAGCGGTAACCAGCATGTTCATAAGTTCGGCCAAGAATTTTGAAGTTTATGCATATGGTAATTCATGATGAATTGCCATATGCATCAGTCAAGGATTGCAGAATTAATATCATTCTGCAGATCCAAGTCCAACTTCACACTGAGCTTCTCAAGCTCTTCCAAGTTCCTTGATCATTATCAGACAGTGATCTTGGACTGACTGCCCATCACGCATCTTAGCCTTAAAAAGTCATTTAGTGACTTGATACTTGGGCTGCGCGACTCTGTTCACAAACATCTCCTATAGGTGAGCCAACATTTGGCGAGTAGTCCTGATATCTTCATGTTGGTGCTGGAGCTCATCAGACATCGAGCCCAACATGTAGTATCTGGCCTTATTATCTTCGTCTATCCACTTTTTCCAGAGACGCTCTCTATTCAGCGGATGGATGAGCTGGTAAGGTGAGAGGGTCCTGATCCAATACATGAGTTAACTTCTCGAAACCTAAAATAATTTTGTAGTTTCCTGAGCCAATCTTTTATAATTTGGATCCGATCAGTCTATGTGTGTCCAGGATTCATGCTAATGGATTGGATGCAGACATTTTTCTGTAGAGAGTCAAAGATTCTAGTTAGATATTTATAATTAAGACTTAACCAATTTATTTAAAAATTTTATTTTTAAATAAATTAGCTTCCACTATTTTTTTTGGATTCCCTACACTTTCCTTTGTAGAGATGCAAAAATCTTCATGATTACTAATTTTTAGTGGGTGGTGCGGTCTCCATCCAACTGACTCATCACCTCACCTAACAGTTATTGGTGATGGGTTAGCCAATGAGTGAACAACTCTTGTTCAATGATTCTCTAATCATGGTGCACCCAAACTTGATCTCTAATTCATGAATCTCATCGTATCCGAAATATTGATCCACTCCTTAGTTAAGTCAGACCCACCATTTGCATAGACTGATTCCTAATTGATCTCTCATCCGTATCCGAAATATTGAGCCAATCTCATCCTCCAGCCCATGTAGCATCCAATGCCTAATAGACATGGTTGCATCTTTTCGGTGCAACTGAGCCACTGTATCCAGTCCGAGAACAATCAACCCCGAAAAGGGCCCGCACATCTACAATGGTGGAAGACCTCAGACTTAATCTTTTCTTAGGAAGATTTGATTCAGGTCTCATTAAACTAGACTTGACATAGTCATAACCATTATGACTAACCTAGTGGCATGGGTTAGCTCGGATTATTGACCACCTCAGATCAGAACTGAGTCAACAAACATGGCCAGGTAAGTGAGACCGATGGAAGGGATATGCCATTAACTCGATAAGAACGCATTCGAGTCGAGTAGCTTCCAATTAAAAATCAGTCGGTCGTATCTGCCAAACTTACCTTAGACACCAAATTATTGAGCCAGAACCAATTGGGTTAGCCTACAATCCAGACTCTAACCACTGAGCCTAATTAGGTCTTAGCTTGATCGATCACTTACGTGACTCGATCTTGACCCAGACTTAATCCTATTAGGCTGATCAATTTAAGCACTGTTGATCCCATCTAACCAACTCTTGATTTGGTTTGATCAACCGCTTAGACCTAATTGAGCTACCCAAGCCCGAACCCAATTTTATGAACATATCTTAGATCTAAAAATTTTTAATTTTAGATCTAATATATTTTATAATCTTAATTCTTAATTAAGTTTAGGGTTTATAAATAAAATATGTAAATAAGATTCTAGGATTTCAGGATCTAGGATTTTGCAAAAATTAAGTTTTTAATTTTTGATTAAGGACGAACGCGCAGCATCCCTACACATCATAAGAACATCCCATCGAATGAGAGGAGACGGTCTTTAAACCCTACTTTATTCTTATGATCGGACAGCCAAGGAAAATGCCTTAATCAAAAATACAACTAATCTACAAAACTAATTAGATCTAAGCATATATCTCATATAAAAATTGATCTAATTAAAATATATTTTGCATACATTTTATGTATCATATCATGCATATTTTTCAGATCTAAATTATCTCATAATCATCTAAAAAATTAAATTTAAATTTGATCATGTCAAATAAAATTTAATGTAAATCCTTTTGTAGAACTATTCTACAACTAGTCTAAACATGCAACTATCATATCTCATATGAATAAATTAGATTTAATTTATTTTTTATTTTTAGATCTAATTATAATATTTATAAGATTAAAAAATAGTAAATAAATAGATCTCAAGATCATATTTAATCAAATAAAAATTATTATTATACTAGACTACACATAGAACAATTCTATTCCTAGTCTAGTTATGTATCTCATACATTTTAAATCTAGATTAATTAATTTTAATTTTTTAATTTTCTAATTTTAGATCTAATCATATCTCTTATGATATCTAAAATTACTAATTTATCAGATTAAATCAAATCTAAATAAATTTTATGCAACCTGGCTCTGATACTAGTTAAAGGAAAAATCAGATTTTTTCGGATCAAGTTCGTTCAAATCTGATTGGATTAAGAGGCACATTTCAAAAATTTTCTCTTAGATCTAAATCAGATCTAATATTTTTCAAATCTAATTTTATGATCTGATAAATAAAAAAATTAAATTAAATTAAATCTAAATTAATATTATCTTGATACTGGGTAATCTGATTATCCTTTGATGATCCTACTGATTGCCTGAGGTTCTGAATCTAGCCATACAAGCGCCTGACCTCTACCGGTATCCACTCAGGCTGGATCTGAAGATCTTCTTCTTCTCTTTCTTTTCTTCAAAAATTAGATCTAAATTTGATTTTGAAGATCTTCAAAACTCCTTTGGAAGATGTGCTGCTGTCTCCTGTAGCAGGGCTGCCTTCTTGCATTTCTATCATCTTTTGATTGCCTGAATCGCACCAAACTCGTGCCCAACTTTTCTTAGGCATGGAGAGGAGAGAGAGGATTAGAAGATGGCATGGAGGAGGGAGAGGGGCAGTCTTGGGGAATGGCTAGTAGAAAGCTCTCTTAAAGTTGGGCATAGATAGGGTTTATTTATAGACCCTACTGTGCCATGCAGTGCTGCATCATCCCGGCCAATCGCGTTGCTTCGTGCAATCAGATCTAAATCTGATTGGTGAGATAACATCATCTGATCTAATCAGATGAGTGCCCCATAGATTTATCCTTAGATGGTACCTAAGACTGGTCAAAGTCTATGGCTAGGGGTCATCTAAGTTGAATCCAAGAAGCAACCTAGAGTTTCATCCATATGGAACTCCAAACATCCCTATCCATGGGCGCATACCATCCTAGGTGTGCACCCCCTCTTTTTCAAATTTTAGTGAGAGGACAAGCCCCTATATGCTCTCCAATAAGTGCATGACACATGGGCAGATGTCCAAGGATCAAAGGTCAATGTTTGACCAAAGTCAAAGAACAAGAATTAGCAGGTGATGAAAAACGATAGGTATTGTCTTAAATTTATGTCATAAATTAAGATAATCCTTTTCTGATCTGAACAAGCTCCAGTCAAACCAGGTAAAGGTACCTAAGTGAGTACAAACACATTTGGCTCAGTCGAGATAACTTCAAATGATAATAGAAGGAGAATGTTAGGCTCAATCATGTGCTAGCATGATTTTCTTGAACCTAATTGAATCTAATTCAAATCAATTAAACTGGATTAGTCCAATTGATGATATCCAAATCCAGACCCTTATTTATGTGACCCAGTTAGGTTCAGTTCTATATGGTAAGGGATATATCGTGATCTCCATCATCAATATCATCAAAACTTCTTTCGATGGATCAGAACTCTTCTGATTCAGATAAGTAGAATGATCGATTATCTAAATCATTCTAATTGCTCCCAAAATCCATCAGGGACATCTAGTAGTATATGATGGCAATCCATCAAAATTGAAAATAAACTTCTTGATGCAGCTACCTGTGTGATTAAGTTCTTCTATCTTGAGTCCGGATCAGATTAGGGTTAAGATGAACTCATCAAACCCTAATTTCTATCATATAATTTAATTATTTGACTCAAATCTGATGTGAAAATCTTAATAAAAATTTTTTCTATTATTTCACTCTCTGCCATGGCCATGGGCTTATGGACTTGATTCTCATGATCATCATAGGGCTGCTCCACATCCACCGAGGTAGATAGATTTCATCTTGGTGCAATCCAATTCCTACAATGAATATGTTATAGCCAACATACACCTCAGAATTTTGAATCGCTAGGAGACTGAGTCATGGTGTAGTCAAACTATAACACTCCCTCAAGGTGAACTATCGATGCACCTCAGGTCAAAGAATCAGACACACCACTGCAGCTTCGAGTCAGTCATCGATGAGAAGGTAGACTTTCTTCTGACTACTCGAGGTGGTCACGCTCAGTATCCTTATTCTCTAACGAGTATCTGTACTCTTGCTCCGGTGTCTCTACATCGTAGACTCAAGACTCATCTACTATAAAGAAGCGATTGTACACTAACCTTTCGGATCAATCACCATCCTCATGATGATCCTACGGTCATGAGCATTTTATGAGTTAATAATAAAAATTTTTGTCTTAAATTTTTAACTCTTGAAAATAAGAATTATCATTACCATTAACTCAAGGGATGTATCACAGACACTAAATACACATATGTGATAGAAAATAATCTATTTTATTATTTATAGTCAAAATTATAATTTTGCTCCTAGAAGTGTATTACAAGTGTCAGCCAATTCTAGCTTCTAGGACATACATATCTAACAAGAATATCATAATAATATTAAAAAATATATTCTGCAAGTAATTTCACTACTGGATGTTATAATTTTTACATGAAATATCATAATTTTGATATAGGATATCATAATAATATCTAAAACTTTATTTTAAAAGAGTTTTGTATAAAAAAAGTCATAATTTTAATCTTAAATATCATAATTTTGACACAAGATATCATAAATTTTATAAAGAATAACTTTTGTTAGTGTTATGCTAATACGATGTCATAATTTTATCTAAAATATCATCATTTGGACATATAATGTCATAATAATATCAAAAATCATATTCGAAAAGTATCATATAATAGCCTAAAAAATATATGACATCCTATAACATTCTATGATAGCTTATTATTGTCAGTTTATCTCGTGATGATGGATGTTGTCAAAATTTTGATCGTAGCTCCTTCTACAGTCACACCACCTCAATAACCTTGGAAATATTGAAAGATCAAATGGGGCTCTGATATTTGTATGCTCTAGGAACAATACCTGCACATGAGCATTTTAACAAAATAGACTATAGCAGAATTTAAAAAAAATAGAATGCACTCTAAAAATAATATGATTTAACTTTACCATGAGGGCTGTCGAATAGCTAAGGAGATTGGGCTGCCTCCTTCCCTTATCAACCCTCTTTACTTTGCATAGCTTCCGGCCCTAACCTCGGATAGTCCGCAATCTCTAGGAGGACCTCAACCATCAAGTTCTTGATGAAAATAGCCCATGCAAAATATTTCAATTGAGACAAGTCATCTAAAAATAGGATCACATCTCTTGAACAAATCTGGTTTGATTTTGGAGCCAAGAAAAGTGAAAAGATATATGCTATCCAAAGCCTAATAGCATCCTCAATATCCTTCTTTCTTTTCAATAATATTAGCCAACCAATCAAAGATTCCAATCCTTTATATTGTAGCTTCAAATTCTATCCAAATCTGTCGAACAGCCTTCCCTTCTTTTTCGGATATTTTTCGATGACTGAGATTTTAATCCCATGCATGGAAGACCAACAATTAGTGTCACTTCCTCCACACTGAATGTTATTACTTTTTCTGCAATCATGAATTTATCTCCTCCAATATGATATTTTATGATGTCCGAGAAGAGTACCCCATCTATCACAAAGGGCTCCATGTTAACAAAGGCATCGAATGGAATCTTTCAGATAAGCTCTACATGCGTAGGAGAAAAGTTGATATTTTGGATATTTTGAACATAAACTCCAGGTTTACAAAAGTTCTTAAAAATTGGAGTCCTTTATTAAAATACCTGGAAGAAAATTTGACTTGATATTACAAGAAAGAATTGGATTGTCAATAATAGAAACTCAAAGTAATAAACAGCATGTCATTCAAAGAAAAAGGATGTCATAACATTATCAATATATTAATTTTGGAATATAATATTGCCAACAATATCATAATTTAAACATATAATGTCATAATTTGGACATAAGATGTTAAAATATTTTGATTGCCAATCTCCTGTAGGTGTTTTGTAAATTCGATATCATAATTTAACATGAAATATCATAATTTTAAAATATAATATCATAATAATGTCAAAAGCTAGCATCGGGAGGTAATATGCACACAATATGTCATAATATTTATCTGAAATATCATAATTTTGTAAACAATTCATAATAATGTCTAAAACTTTTTTCTAAAAAAATTTGTATACATAAACTCATAATTTTAAACCATAATATCATAATTTTGATATAGAATATCATAATTTTTTTAAAGAATATTTTTTGAAGATGATTTATCAATGGGATGTCATAATAGAATATCATAATAATATGAAAAATAACATATACGAAAAGTAATTTAACTAAAATATTATAATTTTTAGATAGAATATCATAATTTTGATGCACGATGTTGTAATAATATATAAATTTTTTTTTAAAATTATTTTGCATAGACAAAGTTATAATTTTGATCTAAAATGTCATAATTTTAACGTAGGATGTCATAATCTTTTCTAAAGAATATCTTATGAAGTTGTTTTTGCCAATAGGATGGTATAATTTAAGTAAAAATATTATAATTTTGATATAAAATATCATAGTAATATCAAAAACTATATTCAAAAGATAATTTTATAATTAGATGTCATAATTTTATTTAAAATATCATAATTTTAATACAAGATATCATAATAACTTTAAAAACTTTCATTCGAAATAATTTTGCATATAAAAAATCATAAATTTAATCTAAAATATCATAATTTTAAAATAGAATATCATAATTTTTTAAAATAATATCTTTCAGAGGTATTTTGCCGACATGATGTCATAATTTTATCTAAAATGTCATCATTTTGATATTGAATATCATAATAAGAGGTAGACTGGGCTCCTATCAATCGAAGTGCAGCCTATATCCAGTTGGATCTTCGACTGTTTGATCAGTGCATATCTTCAAACATACACGTGAAAAGGCATGTAGGCTGAAAAAAAAAGGTGCGCGCTTGTGTCTGAAAAAATTCAAAAAAAAAATAGACCTGCTGCCTTAAAAAAAAATCAAAAACCTAAAAAAAGCCTAAAAAAAATTTTAAAAAAATTTAAAAAAAGGCCACCTGAAGGCGCCTTTAGGCCCTTTTTTTCTAGTTTGCTATATTTTTTTAAAATAAACTGCACTAGAAGAAAAAAAAGAAAAGAAGGTGCCTTCTTTCCTTCTTTCTTTTCTTTTTTTTTAGATTTTTTTGAATTTTTTCAAACCTTTTTTCTAAATTTTTTTTAGTTTTTTTTAGGATCAGATTTTTTTGAATTTTTTTTATTTTTTTTTAGATTCAAATTTTTTTCTGAATTTTTTTCCATACAGGTCTGTTCTTTTTCAGACACGTGCCTACGCCTATTTTTTTCGGCCGGCATGTCTTTTCAGGCGCACGTTTGAAGATGCGCACTGATCGAATAGTCGAGAATCTGACTAGATATAGCTTCGATCAATCGGAGCCCAGTCTATCTCATCATAATAATATTAAATATAATATTTGAATGATAATTTGACTACTAGAAATCATAATTTTTATCTTAAATATCATAATTTTGATGCATGATGTCATAATAATATCTAACACTTTCTTCCAAAGCAATTTTGCATACAAAAATCATAATTTTAATCTAAAATATCATAATTTTTATCTAAAATATCATAATTTTTATTAAAGAATATCTTACGGAGGTGTTTTGCCAGCACGATGTAATAATTTTACGATAATATCATAATTTCATCTAAAATATCATAAATTTGACATAGAATATTATAATAATATCAAAAATTATATTTCGATAAAAATTTAACTATTGGATGTCATAATTTTGATATGTAATATTATAATTTTGACATATGATGTCAGAATAATGTTTAAAACTTTCTTTTGAAAGAATTTTATATAAAAAAAATCATAATTTTAACCAACAATATCATAATTTTAACATAAAATATTATTATTTTTATTAAAGAATATCTTACAAAGTTGTTTTGCCAACGCGAGTCATAATTTTAACTAAAATATCATAATTTCATCTAAAATATCATAACTTTGACATGAAATGTCATAATAATATTAAAAACTATATTCCAAATGTATTTTGGCTACATAATATCATAATTTTTATTTGAAATGTCATAATTTCGAACATGATATTATAATAATTTTTAAAACTTTTATTCTAAATAATTTTGCATACAGAAAGTCATAATTTTAACCTAGAATATTATAATTTTGAAAAGAATGTCATAATTTTTTTTAAAAAATGTCTTATGAAGATGTTTTGCCAACATGATTAACTTAGAATGTCATAATTTTAAAAAGAATGTCATAATTTTTTTTAAAGAATATCTTACAGAGGTATTTTGCCAATATGATGTCATAAGTTTATAAAAAATATTATTATTTTAACATAGAATATCATAATAATATCAAAATTATGACATCCTGACATAGAAACATCTCTGAAAGCAGAATTATGATATTTAATATCAAAATTATGATATTAAGCATCAAAATTATGATATCCTGGCATATAATGCATTAACGAATGCATAATTATAATATCTTGTGTTAAAATTATGATATTAATGATCAAAATTATGATATCCTCAAGTAGAAACATCACCGAATATAGAATTATGATATTTTATATCAAAATTATGATATTAAGAGTCTAAATTAGGGCATCCTAACACAAAAAATGCAGAATTATAATATTCTGAGTCAAAAGTATGATATTATAGGTTAAAATGATGATAACTTATTGGTAAAACATCTTTCAAATATACTTTTGATAATATTATAACATCGTAGGTCAAAATTATGATATTGTAGATTAGTATTATGATAACTTGTAAGTAAAATACCTTTCAAATATAATTTTTAATTTTTTTATGACATACTGGTTCAAATTTATGATATTGTATGTTAATATTATATCATTTCATTGATAAAATATAATCCAAAGATAATTTTGATGATATTATAACATCATAAATCAAAATTATGACATTAAGGATTAGTATTATGATATTTTATAGGTAAAATACATTCTAAGTAAAATTTTTATCATTTTTATGACATCCTGAATCAAATTTATGAAATTTTATGTTAATATTATAACATCTTGTAGGTAAAATACCTTCTGAAGATAGTTTTAGATCCCGAAAGTCATGATTTTGATATATGATATCATAAACTTCATTCGTTGTGACATGTATTACTATAGGATGTCATAATTTTTACCTACGAGTTAGATATTTGTAAAACCTGAAAGTAAACTGCTTTGAAATGAATCGAGGAAATAAAAAGTATTTAATGGATGCCCTAATCTTGAAAGGAGTGCCCTAAATCTTAAAAAGAGTTTACCTTCTTCTCTTTCCTCTATTTTATCTTCCGAAGGTTATAGGGTCATCATCTCCCTTATAAACAATCATTACTGTACTCTCTTTGATCAAGTCCTCTTCTTCGTTGCCTTCGTCTCGACGTCTTTTAAACTCAAATTTTTTAGGGGCCATAATCTGAAAATGCTTCATGACGTTAATTTTTACATCTTTCTAGTATGTCAAAACGCTCATCGCAGAGATGGTCCGATCGATATGCTCTACTTCTTGGAAAAAAGAAATAAGAAAAATGCTGATCGACTGAGTAGAGGAAAATGAAAAGGCATTTTGAAAGAAAAGACGAAGAAATTTCGATCGAATTTTGGTCCTTTTTTTTTTGATAAGCAATAGAGACAAAAGCGACTTTTTATATTTTTGAAAATATCATGATTAATTATAGAATAGAGCATGCTGTTGCGTTACATCATGAGGACTTTAAGTGGACTAATCAAAAAAAGACGGTGTGCCCCGCATCTAAATTTTTACACGGTGTAGAAAAAATTATCCTATTCAACATTCTCATTCAGCAGGGTTGGAACTCTCTAATGTGAAGAGGGATGCCAATCATTCAGACTCGTCCAATAGCCTACCAAAGGCGGTTAGAAGATGCTACGGTTGATTGCAAAGCAGAGAAAGCAAACAAGATGTCCGGTGAAAAGATCAAAAACTTAACACCGTCCGATGGTGACCACCGGTTGGATGGGCAGGCACGCACTCAGAGAGGAGAGAAGAGATGGAGAGTGAAAGAGGACAAAGCAGAAAAGGATAAGTTCCCTGGCACCCTTTTCTCCAAGGCGTGCCAAGTGGTGTGGAGCCTCCAGACGGGAAAAAGAAACTCTCCTTCGATAACACGGCATCCCCTCCCATTTCTGGTTATCAACAAGCGAATCTGGAGAGAAGCGACGACCGAAAATGTTTGTGCGTTAATCAGTTTATCAAGATGGTAAACACTCTTTTGGTGAGATAATATGCATTGCAATTAAATTTCCTTTCAACCCATCCTTCAATTTGCCCAATCGTTATTTTCCATAAGAGTCTTGGTGAGGTACATCTTCTTGGTTAAGCGAATACCCATCTAATGGATGATCGGTAGCAATTCTCTAAATAACAAAACACCCATCAAAAATGCATTTCTTTTCTTATCAAGTTGCATGAAATAAAATCTACGAAACGTAGGCATACATACATAATTTCTTATATGTGCAGGTCAATTCAGACCCATCCATGCACAGATATCTTGTGTGAAGACATATTTAATCTCACATTGAATATATATATACTAGATCCATCTTAAATACTTACCTAGGATTAGGAAATAAACCACATCCAGTGGAACAGTGAGTTCCATGAAAGATCTAATTATTAAATAAATCAAATCCAGTGGAGCAGTTCAATGGTCACTCGTCACATTACCAACTCGCACTCAAA
Organism: Cocos nucifera; assembly: GCA_006176705.1. Lineage (NCBI taxonomy): Eukaryota > Viridiplantae > Streptophyta > Magnoliopsida > Arecales > Arecaceae > Cocos > Cocos nucifera. Next base: position 233,214 of record QRFJ01000786.1, on the reverse strand, counting down.
CAAATTAAGATCAAATAAGAGAGGATTTGGACTGGTCCACTGGATCTGATCCACGCAATTATTTCTTCCATGAGAGCGCTGCCTCCAAGGGGCAAGGTGGGGAGAGAACTGTAGACAAAGGCGCCGCACCTGGTACACTTGGCATCTTGGCAAGGAGACCTGAAAATGATGGCTCACGTCCACCTCGGGAAACATGGGGCAGAGCCAGACCGGTTTCCGAACAAGATAGATTTCGACCAAATCCCCACCTCCTCTTCTTTTCCCATCCCTATCTTTTCCCAGCCACTCACTCGGCGCCACTATATATCACCCAAGCAATGATGCACGGGCTGTAGAAATGATAACTCTACCAAACACGATGAAGAAGCCTCATTTGCTACACGAAGACATGAGGGAGCTGATACTGGACTGGTCCATGCTTTGCACCGACCTTATACAAGAAATCGCCGTCTTCCTCCTCGCCGGCGACGTCGTCGACTACATCGGGCTCCGCTCGGTGTGCAAGGCGTGGCGCTCGGCGACCGCGGACCCCCGAAACCCCACCTTCCATGTCCCTCCCCCTCGCTCCTGGATCATGCTCTGCTCCGACGGCGAGGCCGGCGACTCCCGCCACTTCCTCCACCTCTCCACCGGTAAGTCCCTCCGCCTCCGCCTCCCCGAGCTCGACCCCCATAAGATCATCGGCTGCGCCGATGGCCTTCTGGTCCTCCAAGACAGAGCCACCACCGCCGTCCGTCTCCTGAACCCCTTCACCGAGTCTCTCACGCATCTCCCTCCCCTAGCCATGCTGGTCGAAGACGAATTGGATCACGTGCAAGTCACGAGCGCTGCCGTCACGTTCTCCTCCTTTTCGGGTCTCTCCACCGTGATGCTCTCGTTCTACCATTTGCAGAGACTGGCTTTTGCTAATGTCGGCGATTCCGAGTGGGTGATCACGGATCGTCTGCAGAATTTCCATTTCACCAGCACTTCGTGCTACCAAGGCCGATTCTACGCCACGGATTACAATGGATCGATCGCCGTCTGCGACATCGGCCCGCCGCCTACAGTGACGCCCATCGTGATCCAATCTTTTGACCTTCATGTGATGAACTCTTATCTGGTGGAGTCCGCCGGAGATCTTTTGCTGGTCCGGAGGTACTACAGCTCTGCCATCTCCGGTGGTTTCGTCGACACGAGCAAATTTGAGGTTTTTAAGGTCGATCTGAGCGGATGGTTACCGAGGCTGGTTCCGATGAAGAGCTTGGGTGATCGTGCTCTGTTCTTGGCTCAGAATCGGACTCTGTCGGTCTCTGAGAAGGATTTTCCTGGAATTAGAGGGAATTCTATCTATTTTGGTGTTTGTTCTCTTCAGGATTCGGCTGGTGTCTTCCATTTGGAGGATGGAAGCTTTGAGTCTCTCTCTTACCACCAAGGCTTGATACATGGAGGAAAGGCGGGAAAGGAGCTCTTGTGCCGCCCTTTTAGTCTTTTTGACCACCTGCTCTGCTACTGCGAGCATAAAGATTGGTATGTCCAACCTTCTTCTTATGTCTTTCCGTGCCAACTTTTATTTACTTTTAATTGTTCTGTCTCCTATTCATACATTTGTCTTTTTGCTATTGAATCCAATGTCATATATATATATATAAATTAAAAAAAAATTACAGCATATGAACTTACTAGGATCTTGTTTTGTCATTGCAGGTCAAAGGGAGTGATGTATTCTGGCTTCTGCTAATTAGTGCTTGGAATGTGCTAATGTTTCAAGGGAACACTAATTCGCTTGAGTGGTTGGTAATAAGCAAGTCCGGTTGTACAGTATGACTATGACCTGTGTGAAGTATAGCAGAAAGAGACTTGTAAAGCTGCCTGTTATAAACTTACAGAAATACTTAAGTATATACCAGTTTTTTAAACCTTTTTCAACTTTGGTAGGTTAGATTTCATCCAAATCTTATGGTCAGCTTTGGTAGAAAACCAGGGTATCCTTTTTCAGCAAAACATTTGCATTCTTCAGCACATCTCTTCACTAATGGATAAAAGAATTCAGTATTTTTGTATGCAGGCTGCAGGGTCTTACAAATCATGGCTACCTCACAGCGTTCTAGAAATTATCCTTGCAATCTTGTAGAAAGCTATTCTTGCAAGGTCTAATAAAGAGGCCAACACTTTTGGCAATCAGCTTACCGCTACCAGGATCAGCAACCACAAGGTAATGTTGACAAAGAATACATGCTTCAAAGAAATAACAGGGTCTGAATGGCAAGTGCCTAGACCTAGATAATCACCATCGAGGCCTAAAGCATTGCAGAGAACTATACTAGTAAGCAATCAATTCATCTAATGGTGACCGTTGAGCCTTTCTACAATTTGGTTGTTCGGAGCAGTAGGAATATCCAATGGAGTTTCCAATTATGAAATTGCTTTTCTTCCTGCTTCACATTCAGTTTATTGCATGGTGAGATGTCATGGTAGAATTATGCATATCATTCACCCAAAAATATTCAATCCTCATCAGAATTGTATGCCAAGCAAGTTTGCTAGTCAGGCACTTACATAAGATTTTAATTAAATTCATGCAAAAGGAAATTAAATGCCTACATAAAGAAGCTGGATGAATAAGATATTTGAATGCCAAAATTTGAACAAAATCACTTGAATTACAAGCTATGCGGCACTGTGACCGAATCAAATTTGACCTCAGAAAGAGAGGTTCGTTGACAGAGCAATGCAAGTCAGGTTTTAAGTGAACCATGATGTCAGTAAAACATTGTCAGCATATTCCATTGCATAAAAACCAAGGCATTAGACTGAAATACCTGCAGCTGTCACATGTTCTGTGCAAGCAAGCACAGACCATCGACTCAAACAGGAATAAGAGGACAACAAAGTGCTCCAAAGAAGATGAATGCTGAAGATCCAAAAGATCATATTTGTTACTAAAGGGAAAAAGGTAATTCACTGGCAATATGGACACAGGAGTCCTGCACCAGGTTTAAGGATCATCAGCTGTCAACTTTGAGCTTATGAAAATGTAGTCCCTCATGAGTAATGAATTCATTTTTCCTTGACTTGCATGTACACATAAAAAAATTCTAAAATCATCATTAGTCATTGTGTCATATTACTTTATTTATAATCATCAATACTGCAACATTGTTTTTGTTTAAGGTTCATGCTGCTCATGGAAGAAGCAACCTAAGATGAATTCATGGTCCTTTATCTTATGAATTTGGAACACAAAAATAAAATAAAATAAAGAAAGAAAAACTTAATTATAGCATTTTTCATGAACTTCCATGACATACTTTAGTGATGTAGGTGCTGGTCTGCTGGCCAAAAGCCACTGCAACGTCTAAATGTAGAACTCCCAATACCACCTAATATTTTGAAAATGTGCTAGAATCAAACTCCCATAAATGCCTTATAGGAAAGCATGGAAGCAGAACAGAAATGGTAAATAAAAAATGCCCCTGTTTAGAAAGCACATGGAAAAAAGCATTTGAAATCACCATGAAGTGGTTATCATTTATCACTCATTTTCCATCATCGCACATGTAACCAAATAACATCCTTCAGACTTTTTTTTTCCCAATGTTCTGGCTTTCCTGTGAGCTTTTCCCTGTTCCACAGAGTGATTTGAGTCTTTATATCAAAGAAAATTCATGATATGCAACAAAAACAAAATTCCATCCAGCAACTGCTGGACTCACTTCTTACAGACAACACTGCCTTCAAAAGTTGAGACTACTAACCCAAAAGGGGGCAGAAGTCCTGCAATTGCATATACATTCAGCATTCTGAAAATTTATTAACAGCCTTTGGTGAAAACAAAGGTTAAAGATCTAATTCTCTATCTAAGGTTCACTGTCTCAGTACCAAACCCCATACCAGTAAAATCCTATTATAATATCGGTAATATGATAGTATCGGTATGAAGCAGTAAGGTATGCTATGCTACGCCCCATACTAGACAGTATGGGGTGGTATACAAATCAGCTAGGATGGGGTGGTATACAAACCATGCCCCTAGCTGATATAGGTTAAGGCATCAGAACTTGGTATGTTGCAAGCAACAGTAAATGAAGCACGACTGCTACACCTGGCAGACAAGAAAGGCCAATATACACACAGTAACCTGTAGTAGTTCAACTAGGATATTAGGTCAAATATGATGACATGAGAAGCACATGGTCAGACGCATTGCTACCCTATAGGGACTCAGCAAACTGGGGGGCATCCAGATCAAGCTCCTGTTTCATGATGCAGTTCATTAACCAGTCACTGTTGTAAGTCCGTACACCCTTTCTTGCAGCTGCCAAAGCCTCTGCCATGTCTTCTTCACATGCCAAAAAGATTGCCTTTGACGGCTCCTCAATGCTGCCCAGCCTACGAATGACCTGCAAATGCTCACTCCAATGATCAAACATGCTTATTTAAACCAACTATTAATGATTGTTTGCCACAATACACATTTCCATATGCACTGACTGTAAATTCAGTTAGATATAATAAAAATATGCAGCAGTTTTATAGGGCATGGGCCTTACTTCAAGTTGGTGAAACTACAAATATATCAACCGTGGCTCAAGTTTGGTCTATCCACGGATTCAATCATATCAGGAAGTAACCAAGGAAATGTTAAGCGAGTTTCTTCATCATCCAGAGAGATATGCTTCTGATGCAGAAACTTCACATCAAATAGAAGCATTTTGATTTAAAAATTTCTACAAAATATGAACTAGCTACTAAATCTGGGTCAGCATCACATACAGATCTCTTTACTCTAGTCATGAATGGATTTATTGCTAATATTTTGGAAGATAGAACATGATGCATGTTATTATAGATGATATAGTGCTTAAAACTTGGACTGTGGAGAAAAGCCTTAGCAGATGAGGGCCTTGAAAAATAATAGGGAAAGAAAAGAGTAAACAGTATGCAATTTTCATGGAAATGTAAATGTAAATTAGACTCCCACCAAAATTTTTATAAAAAAAATACAGTAAGATATACATCACTATCTTGAATATATAATATAAAAATAATGAAGAGATAAATGAAGGCATATCTAATAGCATTTGATTTGATCTGATGAAGGGGAGAAATGCTTATGGGGTATTATTATATGACCTAGGCACAGGCTAGCAACTACTAGAAGGAAAGTTCTGAAATAATGAGAACAAGGCCTCCAATAAATTTGGGGTTTTTTGCAGGTAGTCCACAAAATCTTCCATATTTGCATATCAATTCCTGTCTTTTTATACTTATATAAAAATCCTGTAAAGTTCTCCATCTGTACAAATCATCCCTTTCGCTAGTTTTCATTGACCGAACATGACTAAGGTTAACAACAAATTAGGCTTGAGACTTGGCATCTTCTCTCTTACTTTGCCCTGTTCTTGCTTGAGTCTTGGTTGCAGGAGACCAACACTAGTGGGGCACCGCTTAAGGAGTTGATCATGTTTGAGGTCCAGTGGTAAAAATGTCCAAAAGATATGAAATAAAGACTGTAAGGAAATAGAAGTGGAATATTTTATTCTCATCTTATTAATTTAACGTTCGGATGTATAAGCAATAACCTGACTAGAACATTCCAGTTACCAAGTAGAAAAAGACAACAGAAAATTGATTGAAATGATAATGGAATATAAATGAACCTATGATGCCCTGAGTGCCAGGCCTTAATATTGGAATTCACTGGAGCTAAATGGATAAAGTTATGAAAAAGGAATTCACAAAAATTACAATAACACTGGAGCTAGAGCTTAACATTTATGATTGCTGAATCAGGATGTACAAAGATAGTCCTGAATGTGGGGAAAAAGTGAGCTAGTTATGGTTTTGTATTTCAAAATTAATTCAAGTTATTAATTAAATTCATGTGTACATAAGTTTATCTCAAGACAAGATCAGCATGGATGTATCCACTCAGTCTAGTTTGGTCATACTCATTTCAGGAAGAATAAAGGAATATAATGATTTATGCTGGTCAAGACAGACTCGGTATGCAGCAATTTAAAGATGTGGTTTCTACGGGTCTTATGGCTCACATTGTGTAATAATGAATAATTCAACAATTCATCATGTTATTCCTGATTTGATATTAGTTCATTGATATTAATAATTTGTTTGAAAATTATGCAATCAGTGGCATGATAAAAACACACAGAAAAAAATTTAAAACAAATTCTGCTGTTTAAGAATTGCACTTCCAGAGAAAAAACTAGCGTCCACCACAAGTTCTTCTAAGTTTTGGAGCACCAGCACCATGCTGTCACAAAGAATTAAGTGTGCCTTTCCTGACTGGAGAGGTTCTTTTCAGAGTAGAAACTATGCACTTTTTGAAAATAGTTGGAAAAAATGCACCGGGTTTCTATTTCGAGTTCCGGCTTGCTGGTTTTGATGAAAAGAAGACAAAATGGGATTGGATTTCCAGAAGGAAGATTAGATACCTGCTTGTATTTTTGGTTGAAACAGGATGGTCTTAAAACTCCCAAGATGCAGTCTAGACTGCAGGCTCTCTCCCCTTTTTGACTGGACTTTCCTTTGCTACAGTAAGAAAAGACACTCTTTTCTAAAATTTGTTTTGTTAGATGTAAGCCATCGTTGTTTTTAATAGCTTATAAATTTATGCATCCATATCATTTTTTCCCCAAAATTATGACTATTCTTTCTTACATGAACCCACTTGGGTGTCTTGACTTGAACCTGAACAAACATGACAAGACCCTAGAGCAATGCACAAATAAGACTAAGCAAGTTTTTTTCCTCTTTTAAAGCAATCTAATTGATGGTGTGTATTTTTTTTTGTCTCTCTCTGTTATGTCACATATCAATTCACAAAAAATTGGAAGAAAATCCCTATACAAAATTGTCAGACATGAATATTTTTTGACTTGAAATAGATATCTCCAGATTTGGTTGTCAATATTTTATATCATGAAGTTCGTACCATTCTGTCAGGTAGTTCAAAGCATTGTTTTTTTCCCCTAATAAAGTTGATATGATTGTCAAGATACAGTTGTATCTTGAGAGGTTGGTGGTCATGGTTATATGTATGGTCACAAATACTTCAACGTAACCAATAAGGCAGGCTTCCTTTCATGGTAACTACTAATTATTTTCTTTTAGCAGCAAGATATTCGTTAATTTTATGAATCAATTAGACATTCTCTGACCACTAGGCTAGGCTTAAAGCAAGTTATTTCTCGTCCATAAAACCTACTAGGGAAAAAAATTGTAACATAACCACATAATAAATCTTTGTAAGCTAATTTATGTTATTAAGCTCTTGTTTTACAGGGCCACTCACCCATATTATACCACTGTATATGCATAACCATATAGGCATGCAAGATAGGACCTGAATTGACATTGTTGTATTGTGATCCATGATACTTACATTGCCACCAGCAGACTCAATGACAGTTGACAAAACATTAGAAGAGGGCTGGATATGCTTTGCAAGGCAGACATGATATCCTCTGAGCAATGAATTGGGATTTGCTTTAGCTCTCATAACTGCATCCCGCAGGTCAGACTTGTATTTCAACAGATAATCTTGATCTTCTAAAATAAATTGCAATTCCCCTACAAGAAAATCAAAAGAAAAGAATTATGTAGAGCAACCACAAGCTTTCTTTCACAGTGGGATCTTAACCCTTCAGTTTGGTGGTCAAAGCATCATGCCTTCATTGAGGAGACTGAATCAAGGACCCTTCAAGTAAAATTTCATAGCTATGCACCAACTACAAGTATTTGAATAACTAATGCATTTTGAGAAATAAAGTGCACTAACTCACCTAAGAACCTTCTTTCCCTGAAGCTTTCTTTCAGCCAATTAGGACAGACCATCCAAGCTCTGCATGATAAATTATACCAAGACCATTAGTCAGAAAATACAGGAACATGTGAAATTTGTTAGCATTAAACCAGGCATTTTAAATCCACGAAGCATCTCCTAGTGCATGCTTAGTGGACTGAAATTTTTACAGCCACAAGCCGACTATATCCAAATTCCATTTCTTTACCCTCCACAGTTTCCCCAATAATTCTTCATCAAACCTCAAGAACGAGTCCCACATAAGATACAAAAGTTGAAAATTTGTGAAAATTTTGCATATTTCTTATTTTCATTGATGTTAGCCTTCTATAGTTTGTTCCTTTCTAAGGCATATTTAGTAACGTGCATGCACACCCCTCATCAGTCATGAAAATTTTTGAATGAGAACCTCTTCATATCATCATGCAAATCCACAAAGTCATACATGCATTAACTAGCATGCAAAATTAATTCTCTTTTTCCTCCAATCAAAAAAATGGTGGTCCAATAATTACTTGTTCCTTAAATAGTCCAAGAAGTATAAAAATCCAGAAACCTCCATGAGAAATCACCACCCTTTATTGAAATCCAATATATAATTTCATTTACAATCACAAGTTTCAGATCAACACATGCACTGCATTTGTCCAGATCTAGTCAGCATAATGTGCTCTCTCCCATCACGTGTTCATCCAAAAATCATCTCAAATCACTTTTGCGCTGCACATGCATATCACTTTCAAATTTCTTCAATTAATTGTCAAGGAAGTTAGAGATAATTCAAGCTTGGCATGATAAGCAACGGTAGTAAGCAATTTAAACAGTCAGAATATTTACAATCACATTATTTCTATAAATCATGCAGCAGTAATTTACAACAAAACCAAGCTTCGAGCACTTGTTGCATGAGAAAAATCCTGAGACATGTCAAGCTTTGCATGGAGAGGAACAAATACAAAGACAGGATTCCATCAAGGCCTCGAAGATAGATGCCTCTCCAACTATGGTATATAACAAGTAAATGCATTATACATATGGTCTAGACTTTATCTAGGAAGTTGAGATACATTTAGATACAAGTTGTAGTCAAACTAAAAATCATTTCCTATCAGTTTCCACATATGGTAGTGACATGTATCATCAGTTCTCACTGGAACAACAATCAGTGGTTTGTAAAAGACTTAGGAAGCATGAATTGACTTGATCTAGGATCGGTGGCCTCTAAAAGAGTTAGAAATCATGCAAACAATCTGTTCTTGAACCATGAGTTGGGGGATTATAGATAGTTAACTTACTACCATTATAAAAGACTACGACATAACTTTCGTAGACCCAATAATTAATGATCTTATAAACTATATAACATAATATACAAGGTTTAGAACTCAGATCGCTCAAATCCATAGTAGATTATAGACAAAGCTTGCCCAGTTGATTGTGATATGGTATACATTTTAACCTGTGAGCTGCTCTATGGACTGAGATATGGAAGTAACAAGTATGTTGGTAAAGCTTGTCAGACAAAGAAATAGCAAATATTTGTGCTTTGTTCAATCTAAAAAGCATGGCTTTTCTATCTAGATAGCACTATGATTATCAAGGTTAATGAGTAGTACATATGAATACATGTTCCTAAAAAGTAATATTGCCATATAATTGTAGCAGATTCATTGGTTCAGGACTTTTGGGGTGTTCTCATTTCTTTCATTATCCCAAATGGACCATGATTGGCAAGTGAATGGCCAATTAGACCTTATAAAGGGGCATAAGGCTGGCTGGTTGTTCAGTATTGCGCAATGATTTCGACAACAAGACTGAAAAGAAGCTTAGCTCTGGCTGATACTTTCTCTATTCTCTTTTTTTTCTTTTAACTCTGGCTTTCTCTTATTTTTAAATAGTATGGAATATGTTTATCCTAAAATTTAGCAAAGAGAATTAAGAATTTGTGAAAAAAAAAAGGCCCAGAGAAATCATAATGCGGGTATGGATAGGCTGGGTTATAACAAAATCTTGCCAAAAAGAGAAATCAGGAATGAGGCAAAGATATTACCATGAATACACAAAGCAGACGGTTGCATGCTAAGTAATAGTTAATGGTTTAAAGGGTTAAGCAGATTAAATGGCCACTTAGGCACATAGTTATCAAGATATACATCCTAACCAGGTAAGTCATTGCTATTAATAACAAATTAGTTTTACAAATTACAAAGTGACTTTTAGTGTTTTGGATGTCTTGTTCAGTTGCTTAACCATTTAATAATCCATTGAAACACATAAAACCACCAAAATATTTAATGATTGGAGAACATTTAAAGACCACATAAGCAATTTGACAGCATCAGTCCAACACATCCTCGTTATGTTTCATCTTGGGGACAGAATTTGGGACCATACATGATAATCTGGAAAATACATAATAGAAAGAGGGAAACCCTTAACTTTCATTTATAAAATAAAATAATATAAAAGGGCAAAAATTTCTCAGGAAAACAAAATTAGGTTAAATATTTCAAATAAAAGTCTAAAATAATGGACCAAAACTGACCCAGAGCATAGAGCTGTGCAGAAATTCAATGTCCTTCTCGCTTTTCCTGTTATAACATGTGTACAGGCACTTCCTTCACAGGTTACAGCGCCTCCAAGTTCTATAACTATCTGGCATAACCAACAAGCATTATGTATCATTAATGGACAAATGATGTGCAGCTATTTTAAAAGAAAAGTTATATGACTTTTAAAGTATATCCATGTCATTAATGCTTCTAGACATTGAAGGTGCTTAATGAAATAAATATGATCGAACAGGGAATAGGTGTGATTGTTATATCCATTTGTCACTGGTTTCCTAACGTTGTTTCCTTAAGTGTGATGGCGTTATCATGTTCTCAAAGTCCTCAGGCACTAGAGAGACAAGAAAACATAATTTTTTGACTATTGCACTCTTTTAGGATTACCACTTCTGTATTGCACTCTCTTAGGATTACTACTTCTGTTTATTAACCACTGTAACATCAAGCTAATGTCAAGTGTTCCATAACTTCCCCAAACAGCTATTTTAATTTATTTTATGGTGTCCATTGTGGGAAATAGCTCCATCTCCATTTGTTTAGAACATAACCAGAAATAATGGAGAACTAAGGCCAACATGCATTGAAGTCATCTTAGGTTCCTAACAGAGACAACTAGAATGAATGCTTCGAGCCACAAAAAGATCAACCACTTGTAAGCAGTTTTTCAGCAAATCTAGTGCCTGAAAGGATGTAGGAAGATGACTTGACCATTATTTACTGACAAATTTCATCAGAAATCTTTTATTCAGCTTTCTTAGTTAATCAGTTAAGTATTTTGGTTCACATAACAACAAGAAATTCTCCTCAACTATGCTTCTGATTTTTTGGTTGTTCACACATGCTTCTTTTCCTTTCTTCAGAAGAAGGAAGAGAAAGGCACAAACTTGTGCACAAAGTACTGCTTCAGTATAACAATGAAGAACCCATGGCATTTTGATTCATTCCATGTATTTCAGCTATAACATCTAGCACATTTTCTTCTTTGCAAACTTTTGAGGGTTAGGAGGGTAGGCGGTCATGGATCACCAAAGAGTCAAATGGCAAGAAATGGTAACAAAAACCACTAGTAACATGTTAGAAAGTTTTCACCCTACAGTCCCTCGAACTTTTCTCTTTCTTTCCTTTTATTTCACAATTGGTATTGTAAAATAACTCTCCAGCTTCATGTTATCAACCAATAATACATATCTCCGCAATTATGGCATAAAATAATCAATAAAGTAAAGGATCCTACAATAATAAGTAATTTCTTAACAACCTTTATGTAGCAAGACTGAAGATTGGATGAACCAACAGGAAAAGATCTCACATATCTGTATCATATTTTAAAGCTGAAGTACATCCACACCAAAATATAATAGAGCAGCCAAAAGAAGTGGCCGAATGTTATTACAAGTTTCCTCTTTCTTTCCACATTTTTTTCCTGAATTGCTAATGTGACATAAATGTACAGTAAAAATAGTAACCAATAATTAAATATGATCGCCTCCAATTTAATAGCACCACTTATATGAATTGCAACCCAGTTGTAATAAATGTGAAGCAAGATCCTTCTCAGATGTAATAGTGTCCTGCAAATTTCTAGAGGGGACATTACCCAACTCTTGTTGCTTCTCAAGTTTTTTGATCAATAACTGATGGTCCTCCATCCAAGCAATGAATTTAGCAGGGGCCACAAAGCTTTCTATAAAGTACCACTATGTTGGTTTCCATACCCAAAATATATCCCTATTCATTTAAAATATTTCATCATTTTAGCATTCTGATTAATTTATGAATATCTTGAATAACTTGGATAACATTGTCACTCACATTAAAAATTATCATATAAACTGTTTAGACTATTTATAATCCCCCTTCTTCCAATATTTGGTTTTCTTTTTAAACTTAAAAGTAGTTACGGAATTCCATACCACCCCCAACCTACTGGTACACCCCATACCGAGCCAGACAAGTGGGGATTCAAGAGGAGACACCGTGGATGAATAGTAAAGCCGCCGGAGGGAGAGAGAGAGAGAGAGAGAGAGAGAGAGAGAGAGAGAGGAGGAGGAGGAGAGGAGAGGGAGAGAGAGAGAGGAGACACCGTCGGAGGCCGATGATGGCCCGTTGCAACCATCGAGGGGCTGCAGAAGTCTCTGCGGCTCGATGTCGCCTAATAGGACTTCTAAACGAGCAAGAAAGAGAGAGGGAGGGAATGATGTACCGGAGGAAAGCGTAGCCGGTGGAGGGGCTGCCGGAGTTTGCCGGGTGGCCACCGTGGCCACCGGGTGGAGTAACTGTGCAAGCAGAGCCGCAACTGTGGAACAAAAGCGGTCACCTTTGTTTCCTTCATCACGTTTTTTTTAAAAACGCGGATGAATAGTAAAGCCGGCACTCAGTTTACCGACTTCACTTAAAGTTTGCCGGGTTCACTTAAGTGAAGCCAGCAAACCTATTGCCAGCTTTATTTTTTTTATTTTTTTAAAAAAAAAGATCAAAAATAGTGAGAACAGCAATTGATTTTTCGGCTTTTTTAAAAAGAAAAATGGAGAAATAGGGGCATGGCCCCTGATTCATGCCTGCGGCACCGCACGCATGGACTGCACCGTCCGACAGAGGCCGTCCAGCGGCATCTCCGACAACTTCTCCTCCCTCATCCCCCCCCCTCTATTTGTCTCTCTTTCTCTCTTTTCCTCCTCCCGGTTTGCTGCTTTTACCTATGTCAGTTCACATCGGTCCGGTCTGGTATAGATCCGTACCAAACTGTACTGCCAACCGACCGGCATAGGTTCCAGTACTAAGTCAGGGAATGTTGCTTAAAACGTATTTGCAGTGCTCATAGAGTAATAGGAACATTTGTATATATAAACAAAAAATTTATCAAGATGACCGAAGAGTTAAGACAATCACAAAATGAGCAAGATTGTATGGCTGTTAAACTGATGCCAAGAGTTAGATTGCATATATAAGCCAAAATTCCATAGCCATGAAGTTTTACAGATACGTACATACAAAATGCAATAACAAGTATTACCTTTGTGAGGCATGCTTTTTTAGCATCATCAGCAATATTCATGAACATGATTGTTGGACAATTTCCTTTTAAAACCAGATCATCGTTGACATCACCTACTCTGTTTCCTTCAGCATGACATATAGAATCTTTTAGAAATGCCCTGACTGACTGCTCACATCCAGAGTTTCCTAAGGAGCAACTCTCACAAGCAACATCTTGGTTTGACTCCTGGCAACAGCCAATAAGATGACCACCTCTAATCCTCTTTGACTGTAATGAAGACAATGTAGCTTCCCAGATCTGCCTCTTCACTCTTTGTCCAAGAGAACACCTACCATCAGTATCATACTCATTTTCTGCCAGCCCTAAATCAACTCCATTGCTATTGCAACCCACATTATCCAAAGCAACCAATTTTGTACAGGCCGGCACCATAACAGCAACAGGAGGAACACCTGAAGATAGAGACATGTACATACTGAACTACTGGTAATAGTAAAAGACTTGTAAACACTGAACAAGTATGACCTTTGTCACAGATGTACATACATGACTATATAAGCTTTTTTTGTTATGTTTCATTATAATTGTAAAAGACGTGTAATGTAGCATTAGAAAGAAAAAAAATACTGCTTGGTAATTCTGTAAGTCATTGTCAGGTAAACTGATTAAAACTAATTTTTTGTTTTGTTTTCTTATTCTCCTCCTTAAGTAAAAGATAAAGTTTGTAGATTTCCAGAGTCAAAACCTAGATATATTTTTGGTTTTTAAATAAATATTTTTAAGTTTTTTATTTATATTTATAATAATAAGTTTTTCCTCTAGGCATCTTGTACACCCCCATATTTAATACAAGCCTCATGCAAATCTCATGGATCTTCACATCCATGAAGCTGGTACACAGAGGTGCCTCAAGCTGAGTTGAGGGATGCTTGGGAGGGCTTTGTGTACGCTGTTACCTCCTTGAGTACTGATAGAATGATTTTGGAAGGGGACTCCAGGACAGCAATTTCCCAATTGATTTCTATGGCCAAGCTCCCATACGGCGATCATCCCGTACAAGCAGATGCTCCGAGACTCATTGCGCAATGCTCATTATTGACGCAGAATCTGGTCGTCGCTGGAATCAGCTGGAGTGGAGGCTGACGAGGTCGCCGCCAGAGACCTGCAAAACAAAGTCCCGTCTGGAGCCGGTGGGAGGTGGCTTCGGCAGGACCCTCCGACGATCAAGTCAGCTCTGGTCAACAGGAACGGAGTGCTTGGGAATGAGTTCTGCAGAGCTTAGAGAAGGAGAGGAGAGCTTAAAGCTTAGAGATTAGAGCTTCGAGTTAGCATATCTGGATGGTCCTTTTTATAGGTGGAGCTTGATTGATGGTGACTGATGGTGACGGCCATATCGCCTGATGGCGGGCCGCTCGAGGCTGCACGAGGTTTGGTGCGGAGGAGATGGTATCGTCAAGCCGATAATGACAGCCATACCGTCCGATAGTGGTGGGCTGCTCGAGGTCTGGCGAAGTCAATCACGGAGGAGTGCGCCTGTAGCGTCGCCTGTGGCAGACTGATGGTGATCGTTCGTCCAGATTTAATAGCTGTGACTCTGAGAAAGCAGGCATTGATCGGTGAACTTCAGTACGTATCAATTCTAGAGGAGTTCGAACTCCTCCGAGGGGAAGCTCGGAAGGAGTTCGGCCTGAGGAGTGCGGAGGGAGTTCGACTTTCACAGGCGTCTGGTTGGAGGAGTGCGGCTAAGGCTCGGTCGTTGGGGAGTTCGGAAGAAGCTTGGCCGTTGAGTCCGACCGGCCGAAGAGAATGTCTAAGAGAAGTCCGGCTCCTGAAGAAGTCCGACCGGCCGAAGAGGATGTCTGGAAGGGAGTTTGGCTCCCGCTGGCGTCTAGTTGGAAGAGCGCCGAGGGAGTTCGGCTCTTGCGGGAGTCCGACTGAAGCTCGGCCACTAAGGAGTTCGGTTAAAACCCGGCCGCTGGAAGTCCGAAGGAGCTCGGCCGCTGAGCGGTTCGGTCGGTTGTAAAAGTTCGACTTCTGAAGAAGTTCGGTCGGCCGAAGGGAAAGCTTGGAGGGAGTTCGGCTAAAACCCAACCGCTAAAGCTCTTCCGTGGCTACCAGTTGCGTTAAGCTGAGCATCGAACTGGACTTCGACGGGAGCGGGGTTTATCCCCAACAATAGTCCCCCCCACTCCCGAGTTCGAAACTCGAAGGAAGGGAGTGCAGAAAAGGCAACTGCCGAAGTCTTCTTTTGGACTCCGTGCTGATTCGGGTTGAAGCTCGGGGGGGATTTCGTCTCTGACCAAGGTTGATGTTGAAGTTGAAGCCCAGGAGATATCTCATCTCCAGCCGAGGTTGAAGTAGATCTCGTCTCCTGCGGTCGAGATCGGAGGTTGAGCTCCTCGGGGGCGATATTGTCTCCAGCAGTCGAGGTTGCACCGGAGGAGATCTGATCTCAGGACGAGGTTGTCTCCGATCTTATCTCTGACCGAGATTGGCTCGGGTGACCTGGCCGAGGTTATCTCGGGCGCTCTGGTCGAGGTTGTCTCTTGATTTTATCTCTGGCCGATATTGTTTCGATTGCTCTGGCCGAGGTTGTTTCTTGATTTTATCTCTGGTCGAGGTTGTCTCGATCGCTCGGAAGAGATCTCATCTCTGGCCGAATTCGGAGCTCGGACTTAGACTTTGCTCGTGTTAGGACGAGATTCTCCTCCTATTCCTAACGGACTGTGGGGACACATAAGGGCCGCTATCAAGGCCTCTCCCTCCATCTCGTCTAAAGTGAACGAGGTCTTCAACTTTGCTCGCGTTAGGATGAGATTCTCCTCCTGTTCCTAACGAGCTGTGGGGGCACATAAGGGCCGCTGTTAGGGCCTCTCCCCCCATCCCGTCCTTTGTGAACGAGGCCTTCGACTTTGCTCACGTTACGACGAGATTCTCCTCCTATTCCTAACGGACTGTGGGGGCACATAAGGGCCGTTGTTAGGGCCTCTCCTCCCATCTCGTCTAAGGTGAACGAGGCCTTCGACTTTGCTTGCGTTAGGACGAGGTTCTCCTCCTGTTCCTAACGGATTGTGGGGGCACATAAGGGCCGCTGTTAGGGCCTCTCCCCCCATTCCATCCTTTGTGAACGAGGCCTTCGACTTTGCTCGCGTTAGGACGAGGTTCTCCTCCTGTTTCTAATGGACTGTGGGGGCACATAAGGGCCATTGTTAGGGCCTCTCCCTCTGTCTCGTCTAAGGTGAACGAGGCCTTCGACTTTGCTAGCGTTAGGATGAAGTTCTCCTGTTCCTAACGGACTGTGCGGGTACACAAGGGCCGTTGTCTAGGCCTCTCCCCCCATCTCGTCTAAAATGAACGAGGCCTTCGACTTTACTCACGTTAGGACGAGGTCCTCCTCCTGTTCCTAACAGACTACGGACGAGGTTCTTCGAAGCTAGGAAGAGATCTCATCTCTAGCCGAGGTTAGCTCGATCACTCGGAAGAGATCTTATCTCTAGCCGAGTTTGTCACGGTCGCTCGGGAGAGATCTTATCTCTAGCCGAGGTTGTCCACCGGTCGCTCGGAAGAGATCTTATCTCTAGCCGAGGTTGGCTCGGTCGCTCGGGAGAGATCTTATCTCTGGCTGAGGTTGTCCACGATCGCTCGGAAAGAGATCTTATCTCTAGTCGATGTCGCGATCGCTCGGAAGAGATCTTATCTCTAGCCAAGGTTGACTCGGTCGCTCGAGAGAGATCTTATCTCTAGGCAAGGTTGTCACGGTCGCTCGAAAGAGATCTTATCTCTAGTCGAGGTTTCGCGGTCGCTCGAAAGAGATCTTATCTCTAGTCGAGGTTGACTCGATCGCTCGGAAGAGATCTTATCTTAGCCGAAGTTGTCACGGTCGCTCGGAAGAGATCTTATCTCTGACCGAGGTTGTCACGGTCGCTCAGAAGAGATCTTATCTCTGACCGAGTTTGACTCGGTCGCTCGGGAAAGACAACCTCAATCGCTCGGGAGAGATCTTATCTCTGGCCGAGGTTGTCACGGTCGCTCGAAAGAGATCTTATCTCTGGCCGAAGTTGACTCGGTCGCTCGGAAGAGATCTTAGCTCGATCTCTAGCCGAGGTTGTCTACGGTCGCTCGGGAGAGATCTTATCTCTAGTCGAGATTGTCCACGGTCGCTCGGAAAGATCTTATCTCTAGTCAAGGTTGTCGCGGTCGCTCGGGAGAGATCTTATCTCTAGCCGAGGTTGACGGTCTTTGACCTGCTCGTGTTAGGATGAGGTTCTCCTCCTGTTCCTAACACGGCAACTATTGACTGCTTCTTCCCTGTCATCACATAGTTTTTGCATCCGAAAATAATATTATTGAAAGAAAAGAATTTTACCAAAGGAAAGTTACGGGCAGCACATCCCCGTTTCAGGGTCGTGAGGGCGTTGTTCCTCCGAGTTCCCTCGGGCAGCGAATCCTAGACCGGACGACCTCTTCTATCTTATGCTGACCTCCTCAATTTGGAACATGCTTCTCTTGACTTCGACGCTGGGAGATGACGAGTCGCCGATGTACCAAGCTCCTCATAGGGGTAATGTTGATGACGCCGTGAGGCGGCCGACCTCCTTGTCGTTTCTGGTTACGGCAGCGCCCTTGGCCAATCTTCTCCTGCTTCAGAGTGGCGTCGAAGGAATTTACTCTGCCGCCCATTTCTGACGAGCTTCTCAATTTCGTCCCGAAACTGAATGCATTTCTCAGCGTCGTGGCCGTGGTCGCGATGGTAGAGGCAGTACTTGCTTCGATCGCGCTTGCCTGGAAAAGATCGTAATCCTTCTGGTCTTGACAGCTGGTTCTTAACTTCCATGAGAATTTGAGTTTAAGGAGCGTTGCGGGGGGCGTAGTCACAGAACCTTTCGGAATGAGGACTTCTTCGCGCCTTTCTATCGGGGCTTCCTTGATGGCGAGCTCGAAGAGTTCGGGCCTTGCTTGTGCTGGAGAGGCGTAAGCGCGGCCGAACTTCATTCCATCCTCTTATCAAACCTGCGGAAGAACTTCACGCTCCTTTGTCGGGGCTACCTTGATGACGAGCTCGAGGGAGAGTTCGGCGGCCTTGCTTGCGCCCTCACGCCGAACCTTCAGCTTCCGCCTCCTGTGGGGGAGTTTTCCTCGCTTGCACTGGGAAGGGGTGAACGCGGCCGAACTTCATTCCACCTCCTTGTGAGATCTTCTGCGGGGGGCGGGCTTCGGCTTGCTTGCGCGGGAGATCTCGAATTCATTCCGCCCTCTTGTGAGGGAGAGCTTTATGCCTCTTTGCCTTTCTCGCTTGCGCCTCGCTTGCGCTGGGAGGTCGAATTCGCCCTCTCGCGGGAACTTTCCTTCATTCTCCCTCCTCTTAAGGGCGATTGGTTTTATGCTAGGCCAAATACTTTTCCTTAAGTCCGATTCCTGGCATCCTCACGGTGGGTTTGCTGGCAAAGTCTCCGCCGGAAGCTGTCGCACGGCCTGCATCATCTCGGCGAGGCTACGAACCTGCTGGACCAGCAGATTGAACTGCTCGCATCTACCACGGCTTCAAATGGGGCTTGGGTTGCCGAGGCTGAAACGGGAGCAGATGGACCTGGCACGGAGGCCACCGATCGCCGAGTTGAAGCTCTCTTGGGAGGCATTCTCTTCGGAAAAGAACTCTAAAGAGGAAGAAGAGAGATCTCCAGAGAGGGAAGAAAGAAATCATCGCCGAGTACTCCTTTAAGAACAAGGGTACCCCGAAGGTTCGATCCCTTCTTCCAGCGCCAATCTGTTGACGCAGAATCTGATCATCGCCGGAATCAACTGGAGTGGAGGCCGACGAGGTCGCCGTCGGAAACCTGCAAAACAAAATCCCATCCGAAGCCGAAGGAGGGTGGTTCCGGCAGGACCCTCCGACGATCAAGTCAGCTCTGGCCAACAAGAATGGAGTGCTCGGAAATGAGTTCCGCAGAGCTTAGAGAAGAAGAGGAGAGCTTAAAGCTTAGAGATTAGATATTCGAGTTAGCATATCTGGAGGATCCTTTTTATAGGTAGAGCTTGATTGATGGTGACTGATGGTGACGGCCATACCGCCTGGTGGCGGGCTACTCGAGGCTACACGAGGTTTGGTGCGGAGGGGATGGTATCGTCAGACCGATAGTGACAGCCATACCGTCCGATAGTGGTGGATTGCTCGAGGTCTGATGAAGTCAATCACGGAAGAGTGCGCCTGTAGCGTCGCCTGTGGTAGACTGATGGTAACCGTTCGTCCAAATTTAATAGCCATGGCTCTGAGAAAGCAGACGTTGATCAGTGGACTTCGGTACGTATCAATTCCAGAGGAGTTCGGACTCCTAAAGGAGTTCGACCGAGGGAAAGCTCGGAAGGAGTTCGACCGGAGAAGTGTGGAGGGAGTTCGGCTTTCACAGGCGTCTGGCTGGAGGAATGTGACTAAGGCTCGATCGCTGAGGAGTTCGGAAGGAGCTTGACTGCTGAGGAGTTCGACCGACCGAAAGGGGTCTTGGAGAAGTCCGGCTCCTGAAGAAGTCTGACCGATCGAAGGGGATGTCTGGGAGGGAGTTCGGCTCCCACTGGCGTCTGGCTGGAAGAGCGCCGAGGGAGTTCGGCTCTTGCGGGAGTCCGATTGAAGCTCGACCGCTGAGGAGTTCGGCTAAAGCCCGGCTGCTGGGAGTCCGAAAGAGCTCGACCGCTGAGCGGTTCGGTCGGTTGTAAGAGTTCAGCTTCTGAAAAAGTCCGACCGATCGAAGGAGAAGCTTGGAGGGAGTTTGGCTAAGACCCGGCCGCTGAAGCTCTTCCGTGGCTACTAGTTGCGTTAAGCTGAGCATCGAACTGGACTTCGGCGGGAGCGGGGTTTATCCCCAACACTCATGTTGCCTGATTATGCATATTTACAAAGAGGGGAACAGTGCAGCACCCTATGTGGCTAAGTATATCGAAAGTGTGTTTTGGGCATCTGTAGTTGACATCCCTCATCAGCTCCATGTTTTGATTATGTCAGTTGCTTATAGATGTATTTAAGCTAGAACTACTTAAAGTAGCCGGCTTCAAAAAAAAAAAGGAAAAAAAGCTAGTACACAAAGAAAATTAACTGAAGTATATGTTAGCTTGCATTACAATAAGTTGAGGAAACTAAATGCAACTGATCATCTTTTATTGCAAAGAATGGAGGGGGAACAGATTCCTCCCTAAGTGCAATTGATCATCATCCAAGCCTTTTTCACTTCAGATAGAGGGTTACCTGTTGAACATAACTCCTAGTTGAGATGGCTTCATATAAATATTGACCGGTTGAACAAGTATTATAACTGGTTGTTAGCTTGGAATCAAGCCTCCAAAATTAGTATTATATTACTAGCCAGGACAAATTTATGCAAGTGGAGCCTGCTAGTTTGAGCTGTATGGCCAGTTGGCTGGCAGGGAGATCTACCTTATTGATTGCAGCTCAAGGTTATGTGACCAAGCAATCAACCTCCAAAATTCCTCTAGACTCACAACAACTCTAAATGAAGGTCCAACATGATAACTTTGAAATGGAATGTTGTTTTTCTGAGGAATAGTCCCACATTAGATAAGTTAGCAACTCTTATTGGCCTTATATACCCATAGGCCCCTCCACCTACTAGCTTAAACTTTTGTGTTGGACTTTGACATGGTATTGGAGCCCACTATCCTTTTTGCCTACCAATTCCTCCATGCTCCCACTCACTAATCATGTCTTGCCCCTCTTCGGGTTCCACTCTAGAGCTCTACATGTGAGAGGGGTTGTTCAGGTTCAGTCCCCCATTGGACAGGTCAGGGACTCTATTGGTTTTATGTACTTATGAGCCCATCAATCTATTAGCTTAAGCTTTTGGGTTGCACTTTTCATTTCAGTGACAAAACTTAGCCAAAGAGACATACAAAACACAATCCTACAAGGCAGGTAATTCTAACTAAAATAGGCATCCCAGATATGTCACTTGAGAAAAATGATTTGAGACATGATATTGTATGTCTAGCATGGTGCAAACAAACTTCCAATATATGCTTTCCTTTGTTGATGTTCACAGGATGCAAAGCCCAGTTCAGATGCTGATCATCCTAACCACATAATGTCTCCTCCAAACATGAGAGTTGCTAAAGTTTGAAAGTTAATGAGAAGTGAAAGGAAACAGGAGAAGCCACAGTTAATCAATAGCTACATTTTAGATAGTGGACTTCATCTGTGAAGGTGATTTCTGGTGTCCTAAAATACTTTCACGAACATGACCTTCTGTTGAGCCCTCCAACTTGTTCCTCCTGCCACTTCTTCATTCCATCAATGCCACATGAAGATATTATATATGTCTGAATGTCCAAATAGAAAAAAGAAAAAAAGAAGAAGAAGAAGAAGAAGATAATGGCTAGAAACCACACTGTGTAGCTAAATCATTACATACCTTCAGCTTTCTGTCTATCTATGGAACAACCATGGTTCATCAACTTTTGTAACTGAGAATTTTTCATTTGGTAGCTGTCTGGAATGATATCAAGGTTGCTTAGAGATTCATACTTTGAAGTATCCCTTGTCATAATTTCTTCAAGTCCAGGAGTTTCAGAAGGAGCATTACTTGGTGACTTGGCATGTGACTTTGAAGAGGAGCCCAGACTAACATGTTTTGAAGAGGTGACAAAATTCATAAGATCCTTTTTAATTTGAGAAACCATAAGTGTGGAACCACCTGGATAACATAAGACCCTCCTAATATCAGCTTTAATGGGTAGCCTTCGAGTTTTACCTCTGCTATTCACCTCTCCTACTGAAATGAAACCCTGCAATGAATCCATCAACCATAAAATTGAAACATCATGAATTTACATGGCTGAAACCTTTGGCATTTTAAAGGATTAAAAATATATGCAGAGAACAAGAGTGATGGAGAATTTGCGACTCTGAATCAGCAATAAAAGTATTCTTGTTCAAAAGTTGTTTATTGGTTCAATATGTCACGTTGACTAAATCTAGGTTACTTTCAGTTGCATATTATAGTTCAATCCAGAATGTTACCAGAGAAGCTATGAAATTAATGTGTCCTGGCACTTGAGTTTAAGAATGTCCTATTTGAAAATCTTACGTACATCAAATAGAGACTTAAAGAGAAAAAATTAAGATCCATAAAATACATTTTAAGTCCGAATCATCCAAAAATAAATAAACTAAATTAAACTTCCTTTGACCTGCTTTATCACATTTTTTTCCTTCTGAAATTATATTTGTTTTTTCCAAATATTTGGTCTAACAGAAGCACAAATTCTTTCCGTTGCATGAGAGTATATTATATCTCTTATGAGGTATTTTGTGTATATTTATGTTGACCCAAGGTTGCAACATGGTCATAAGAGTAAAATTCCAAACCAGATCATCGACTCATAAACTCTCATGTACAAATGCATGAACACATTGAACACGTTATGTATGACACACTATGATTAGTTCCCCACATAAAACAACCACATATTCTGTGGTCCATGTAATTACCTGTTTGAGCCAAAATCCTTCAGATACCTCATCTGCCCAGCAGAGTAATGTTGAAATCCCCACACTCTGGAGCCTCTTACTCAATTCCTTATATAACAGCTGACCAATACCCTGGAAAAAATAATGTTAGTTATATGAACTTGTGGCTTATTAGACAAGTTTATTAAGCAGAGAAGATCTCTAAAATGTGAAAAGAGGCACTTTTAAAAAGGAAAGATTTGATATCTTTACCCACCACAATGGTCATAGATCAGGAAGTGCAGTATTATTTGGTTATCTAAAAGAGCAAATGTAAGGACAATAACATGATCAACAAGATTGTTATTCACTGCTTGGCAAACTCGATGATAAGAACAGCATTAGTTGAATACAAAGTGCTAAGTAATCACAATGATGACATTGAAAGAAAAAAAGATATCTAATTGGCACAAAACATTCATACATATTTATGATGTCAAAGAAAAGAGAAAAACATGTGGAGCATTTCTTATCAATATATGTCAGTTTCTTTGGCAAATAACCTGCAAAATAAATATTTTACATGGAGAAGTCCCCAAATTTCAGTTTTTCCTCAACTTACATCTAAGAAATCCATTAGAATCGACATCATTGCCATGATAACTTGGATACACAAATATCATCATCAAGAAGATGACAAATGTTACATATTTTTTACATAAGCAAGCCATGTATTATGCTTTAGTAAATATATATTACTGTCTTGCTTTCTTATTGGTGAAACTCTCTGTTCAATGGTCCAACCATAGGCAAATTTGAAATATGTCCTCAACAGGTGATTAGTACTCAGATATGGAACCTGTGCAGAAATTTCCATTTGCATGTCAAGATCTGCAATCCTCTTTCTTCTGAAGCAGATAAACTCATAGTCCCATATTCTGTTGCTTTTCTCACAATTTTATCTATGGCAGTAAGTGCAGTGTGTTGTTTGACAGTGATTGGCATGGGGAAAATATCACATATGAAGCTTATTAACTATACAGAAGCAAAAATAATTATGCAGCTATGCATTTGCAGATGATAATGTTGAGTCATGATACCTGATGAATCTGTCAGAAACTCATAGCTGCATCATTATGGAGCCACTTGTTTTGATGTATGTTCCTGGTCAACTTTCATATTAAAGGCAAAGTGTTTTCAAAATATAACAGCTATATCCATATGTCCATGTACAGCCATTTAATGGGTTATCTTGAATTTGGGAATTTAACATCGCCAGAACCTGTCTCTGAGTCGCAGATATGACCCAGCTGCTTGCAGTTTGCATTGACACACTGCATAGAAAACTATGGATATAGGATGCTTAAAATACAGTGCCTTTGAACATTAGAAGGTGTTCAAGTAACAAAACCTTCAATAGTTGAATATTGAATGAACTTGAACCTTATCCATTAAGTGGCCATGTCAGTTTCTTGAACTTATTTTACAGAATATCACAAGTACTACATTACTTAGACGAAGAAATCGCATGCAGCTATAATAATAAAGCAGAAACTGTGGTCCATACCTTCTTTTGGTTGTTTGAACTGACAGCAGCAAGAGGTATTTCAGCATATTGTGTGTCACTAGGAACTATTTGATATGAAATTGCAGCTATCACCTATACCAAAAAAAGATGGATTTACAGATGAAAATGTTAGAATACTAAACACAAGTTCAAGTATTTTGTGAAATTGATAATGAAAATGCTGTTGCTGCAATTTTCTGTCAGATTTTCTTATGTATTTATAGAAATATTTCTGTTTAGTTTCTACTGTCGACCATAAGTACTCAGTTAATGTGCATCACCTGAAAGTGGTACCTGATCAAAGGTTATTTCAAATTTCAGATTTAATCTAATGCTCTTCATATTGGCTTGACATGCTACTTCGACCAAATTACTGTTTCCTCATTATAGTTTCTTCAATGAGGCATTCATCATCCATAGGAGATAGAAGCATTATTCCAAATAGTAACAAATTTATTACATCCATTATATTTCTCTGAATTACAAGAAAAGTCTACAATCTCTCTCATATGAAACCAACAGTAGAAAAATTCCAAGTCATATTGCAAAGGTTTGGATCATAAGAACCAGCTCTCTCATATGAAATCAAGAGGATAAAATTTCGAAGTTATATTGCAAAGATTTGGAAAATATTTCTACAATTGTCTGACCCACATAAAATTGTACTAAAAGACAGGAAAATAAGTACAGTTGGTCTCTGGAGTCTAAATCATGGACACAACGAACTCATCAGAAACAGCACCATAAACCCAGTTATGGACTCAAAAACCTCCATCAATCCTAAATTATGACCTAAGAAAACCTAAATCTAAACAACAAATAAGAGGAAAAAATTGGCAACCCAATGAATTACTGAATCACCAAGCCATATGATACGCATTCCCTGACAGACACTGGAACCAGGATGGAATTTCAAACTTTAATCTCAATTCTCAACCCTCTTCTACCCCATCCTTTTCACCACTACTGTCTTCTAATTAAGTATTTTCTTGTCAAAAACTGCAATTTACTAGAGAAGCCAAGTTCTAGTCTTGTTCTCTATCCAACCACCCACCTGCATGATGTGTTTAGAACTGACTTCATAACTTACTATCCAACTTTGAACCTTTGACGTTCCAAGAGAAACTGCATTAGAATGCATTATCTTTAGCCCGAAATGTAAGAAGCATCACCACTCAGGTTTATCTTGTTCTCTAGGTGACTAAGTTCCTTTTCTCCTAAGTAACCCATTCATCATTAAGTTCAAAATTGAGTAGAAGAAAAAGAGAACCAAAAAACCTCAAGGTCAATAATGTGAAGAAAAAATGTAGCAAAGGTCAAATAAATGTACAAATAACTACCATTATTCACATCAACTCTCACAAGTTTACTTAGGACAATGCTCACAGCAAGTGTTGTATCTATTTCAGGTGTGATGCGAAATTAAGGGAAATGCTGATAGCATGTTTGTCCTAGACTAATAAAGAAGAGCATGTTGCTCACAAAATGAAAATGGATACCAGTAAAGGATATGTCCGTCAAGGCTTCTACACTTCAACATAAGTTCTATATTTACCATTGGTAAGCAGAAAGAAGAATTGGTGCAAGAGTTAATCCATGATCTCCACCTTCCATCCAAATCAGTTCGAGTCAGCATGCAACTAGAGATTAACAATCAACTCGAAATTAGAAATTTCTTACTTAATTTTGCAAATTACTTAATAGGAAAACCAAATAGTTGCTTATTGAAGTCTTCACCCATGAATCTACTGGCTCTTGTGAAGTTTGGCATGGTTCAGTTGGTTATAGTATCTGCTGAGTGCACCCTAAGCTGTATGACCATGTCCCACAATCAAGTTGCTTCCCCCATAAAATTCAAGATAAAATGATAATCGGTTTCTGCAAACCTTCTCCAACAATTTTGTTTAACTAGAATGCCAAGTGGTATTATTGTGGTAGCAAGTTGCCCAGGTCAAACAAAGTGTTACCCAAGACTGACCCAATTTAGACCAAGATTAGACCTAGACCTAACTCCACACCAAGGGGAGGCAGTATTCAACTAGTTCAAATAATTAAGTTCAACCACTGATTCACTCCCTTCAAACAACTCAATCTACCAAACTCTAGGGTGTGTGAGCATATATGCATTAATTAGACATAGACCCCAATTCTGGATCCAATATTGATATGATCTGATATGTATTAAGCATGTCTTACCTTATGATTCAAGCCACAAACCTTGAAACTCAATAAAATATGGGAATTAACAATATTCCAAAGTAAAGTGTTTTTTTTTGGTGGAGGAACACGAGGGATAATAACCATAAGTTGATGATGAATTTCAATCATTCATAACCCCCTAGATTGTGTAAATTTTCCAACACAGAAACTGAGTCTTCTGCCATCACAATACAGATAAACAGTCCTGTGGATAAATAGTCCTTAGTTTTGCCTAAACTGGTATCCGGTAATCCAAATCTGGATTATTTGTGATGTCAACAGGCAATATTGGAAGGTTTCAACAAAGCTGATTTGAAATGTATGTAGAGAAATAGTCCTTATTTTCACCTAAACTAGTAACCGGTAACCCAAGTCTAAATCCTTTGTGACATCAACAGATTTTGCAACCGTTCCAGGTTAGTTAGCTGATTTTCTAATTTTACAAAACAGAACATGCACTACAGCTACCTACAAATGGACTCACATAAAGCACCTAAAGTCCAAGATCAAACCAGCCAAACTAATGTGGATAGAGCTTACCTGTCCAAGGCCTTTGACAGAATCTGATTTCAAAATCAATGTCCTATATTTTCTGCAGAAATGTGAAATTGAAATATATGAATGTTAGAAAAGATTCAGAAATACATGAACATTAGAATGGCAAGTATCAAAAAATCATCACCATTCGTAGCTATAATATGAAGAGCTGACAACAATAGATCAAAGTGAGTCATGACCAGTGTTTATAAGAATACATATTGACAACAATACAAATATCCTTACCCATTGGATACACATCTCTCAAGAAATTGAGATTTCTTTCCAGTATTTGCAGCATAATTCATTGAAGGAAGTTCTTTGATGTACAGCTTCAGTACTTCCTGGAAACTCAAAAAATAACAAAAAAAAAAAAAGATTTAATCAAACTCTGAAGACAGGGTGATAAACAAATATTATGTATACAGAAAATCGATTACAGCAACATATCAAGCTAACAAAAGAAAGGCTCCACAATAATTAAAGCAAATATCTAAACCAATAAGAACCAACTCCATGAAGTACGCTCAGTATTCTATAATTGTCAAGACAAGATTTCTTAAAGATTGTTTGCTAATTCAGAATATCAGTTGCAAGTAATAGGAACAAGAATGTCTTTGAACCAACGAAATGCTAAGGGAAAAGGTTCAATAATAACATTCTGGCAGAAGATTTTTTGCTGATCATGATAATAAAAATATAAAACTGAAGGAAATTTTACACGGAATCAGTCCAATCAATGTCTATTGATTGGTCCCAAACACTACCATGGTACACTCACAAACCTAACATCTTTTTGTTGATCACATGGACAATGCCATTAATAAATGCAGGAGGCTTTACCAGCCTCCATTATAGCATGTTCTTGTCAATCTTCAAGTGCCTGTACTAAACACAAACAGCTAGAAAGTAACCAGATGCTCAAGCTACCTGAATTTTCTCAATTTCAAAATAATATCACCTCCTATAACTTGACATGCCCTGCTCCTCAACAAGCTAAGAGCAAAAAATTTTAAGTACCAAAGAAATTACCTGAAGCAGGGATCTGTTTCGGCTATCCACGTCTTTAGGATTCAAGAGCAAGAAAGAATGACCCACCAGAGGGAAACGTTCCCCACCTTCAATCAACAAAACATCAATTTATCAATAAATAAATAAATAAATAAAAAGGGAATTTTTTATAAATATGTTCCAAAAACTGATGAGGGGTTAAATGGTGATACGCTTGCAATCAATAAATCACTAAATCATCACACTAGCGTCCATTTGGCTAAACCTTTATATCTCACTTCTAAAGAGGATAAAAAAATATTTTGACAAGAAAAGATAGACAGAGGCCAATACCACTATCATCCGATTTCCGTGGCGTATATCTCCTTGTATCATCCACTGCACAAACCAATAACCACTAAAAAAAAATTTAAAATATTTTTTTATAGGGATCAAAGGATTGAGAAAGGTAAGTGAGGATCTGCCTGAAATTTTGATTTTTGCATCATTAGAAACAGAAATGAGAAGATTTTTCTCGCTCGATTCACAGATGATCCCCATTCCTTCTATCTGGACCTCACAATTTCCTGCAAAGCAGTTCAATCAAGGATTTAATCAGACAAAAAAGTGGTGTTATTGGCAACGATTAGGGTTCCTTGGCAATAGTTTTGTTCACCGCGTGTGTGTTTTAGGGTTTACGGATCACCTATGAAAATGGGGGAAGGGGAAGAGCGCTTGGTTCCGGCCATGGGCATCGTCGCAGCGAAGGGTTCGAACTTCGAAATAAGAATTTGAGGAGGCGGTGGGACAATTTCACAAGGCGGGAAGAGGCGCTTCAGATTATATTCAACCTGGAGGAAATCACTTACAGTTGGCTACGTGGCAAATAGGTGGAGGGTGCGGAGTAAACCACAATACCACGTGACATGTGAATAGCGTTGGGCATTGGAGCATGCCTAACCCGGCCCACCCCAGGCCCAACGGGCCAAATATTATAGCGGGCCGTGTCCAGCACAACTCAGCTACTAAATAGTCATGTCGGCACAGCATGGCACGAAAATGTCAAACCCTCCATCCGACATGACCCTGGGCCCGAGAATTGATAGGCTGGACCTGGCACAACCCATTGGCCCATCAGGCCCATTTTATTTTATGTTTTTTAGCCCAAACGGGCCATGCCAGGCACGGCCCGTAATGGCTTCAAATGGGTCAGATCGGTCCGTAATGGTTAAAATTGATTTTTTTATTTTTTAAGGGGTTCTAACGACTATTTTTCTTATTTTTATCTGATCTCTCCAACAACCAAAAAAAACATCTAAATTGAGGGATATTTTGGAAAAACGAAAGTTTTGAAACTTCTATAAATAGTTCCCTTCTCTTTCATTCTCACCACATCAATTCATCAAACCAATTCTCTCCCTCTCTAATCTTCTTATTTCTATTTGTTCTCTCTTCTAACTATTATAGTTTAGTAATTCAAAAGTTATACAAAAGGAGGAAGCATCTCTCTTTTAGAGATCGTAGTTCAAGGATAGCTCCACAAATTTGACTTTTAGGTGGCCCAGTCCTTCTTTTCCGACTCTCCAAATCTCTGCTCATCCGACTCTCCAACTATCCAACTCTTCAGCGACTCGGCCCTCCTCCTCCGGCTCTCCAACTCTCCGCTCTACCTCTTATTTCTCTTTGGCTCTACAACCTCTACTCAATTTTCTTTTGCTGGTTACTAGTTAGTTTTTATTTTTTTTACATTTACTTAATTTAGATAGCAAGTTATGATGATGAGAGTATTGCCGGCGCTGCTAGGCATGTCGGCATTTTTTCTATTTCTGAGGAAGAAGAAACTCTTCCTACTCTCTCTGAAGTCCCTTTTGGTGAAGTTGGATCCTCTTCTCATAAGAGGACTAGCATTGTATGGAATAATTTCGATAGAGTTTTAATTGTTGGAGTTTATAAGATAAAATATAAAAAAATATGCCAAATTATATAGTTATGTCAGTACTGGAGGAACTGGCTATTTGAAGATACATCAAAAGTCTCACAGGATAAGTGATTCTCGTTTTCAAAGTATCCTTAATACACAAGAGGGTGCTCTTATAAGAACTTTTGCTTATAATCATGAAAATCACTTGAAAAATAAATAGTTACAAATGAATTATCCTTTAGCTTATGTGAATCTTTCAATTTTGAAGAGTATGTTCAATTAGCTTTACAGGCCGCTTATAGAAGAACCAGTAGATATATATTTAGAAGAGTAGCTATGACTAATTATTTAAAAATAAAGGATAATTTAATTGAAACTTTTTCTATTTTAAATGTAAAAATATTATTAACTTCTAATATATGGACTGCATCTGTAGTAGTATGTCTTTTATTTCTATCACTACTCATTATATAGATAATGATTGGTAATTAAATAAGCATATTATTGCTTTTCATTCTTTTGATTATCCCTATTATGGCCAATAAATTTTCAATGCTATTTATTAAACTGCAGCTGCATATGATATTAATAATAAAATTATGTCTATTACATTTGATAATACATCTAATAATAATATAGCAATCCAATTATTGAAAGACTCTTTTCATTCCATTGTTAATGAAAAATTATTTCATATTAGATGTACATGTGATATTTTGAATATTTTTATTCAAGCTAGAATGGACATAGTATAAGATATAATTATAAAAATTAGGAATGCAGTATCTTTTATTTATACTTCAAGAGCATGATTACGAGAATTTAAATAATTATATCTAGAATACGGTAAATATTTCAAAAAATTTAAACTTGATATATTTATCCTTGGAACTCTACATATATAATGATTCATGATGCATATCCATACAAAAATTTATTAAATATATATATAAATGATCATGCATTAGGCTTTATTTTGACTGAAAATGATTGAAAAAAAATTTAGAAAATTTTTTAGTTAGTTTTTATAATGCTACAAATACTCTTTCTGATACTTATTTTTCAACATCTTGTGCATTTTTACCACAAGCATATATAATTTATGGTCAATTTGTATGATATAGATATGATGATGTTTTAATGCATATTATTTATGAAATAAAAAAAGTAGGATCAATATTGGGATATGGTATATCCTATGCATAACTTAGCTACTATATTTGATCCATGGATCAAATTAAGTGGCGTACATATTTTACTTGATAAAATTGGTAGATATATAAATCATGATTCTAAAGCATCTAAAGTTGAGGTAACTCAGCTACTTCATAATATTTTTGCATTATATGATGAAAAGATTCATGGATCTAGATAATCCACATCATCTTCATAACCAACTTTTAGTACCTCTTGTTCATCATATGTTTTTTCATTTCTTGCACGTAGGAGATATTTATATGCATCTTCTTCATATTTAAACAATGAATTAGAATTTTATTTATAAAATAAAATCTCTTCTACATTAGATGAAAATCAAATAGAAAATCTTAATGTGTTAGTCTGGTGGAAGAGTATGAAAAATTAATATCCTATTATATTTGCAATTGCACGTAATATTTTAGCTGTACCGATATCCACAGTAGCATCGAAATCAGCTTTTAGTGTAGGTCGGCTCATTCTAAATGAAAAAAAAAGAGTAGGATGACGGGCAAGATAATTGAGATGCTGCTCTGCTTCAAAGATTAGCTGGATGCGAAGGCGAGACTTCATGATAAAGGAGGAGGACGTGATACTAGATATGATGATGAGGATGACATAAACATAATAGATAATTAATAAGATTTATTTTAATTCTTAATTTTTTAAAATTATATATTTTTATTTTTTATTTGTTGAGGTGAGTCATCCCTATTTTCTTCTCAGTTCTCTCTTCCTCTTTGTATTATGGAGGTTAGGCCTAACCCCTCTTCCTCTTTTGTATAATTTTGATTTATATTAATAAACTGGTAGGGATCCATGTCAAACCCTCCACCATTACAAGATGATTTTTACTTTTACAAAAAAAATTTAATATCTTATTTTTTTATTTATCTCCTAACTTAATTTATTTTATAAAAAATATTTTTTAAAATAAAAAATTTAAAAATATAGCCTGCCAAATAGGCCGTGCCAAGGCATCGCCCATATGGGCTGGCACGAGGGTCGTGCCAAGCCTGGGCACGTGCCGAGCTATGCCAGCCCAAGCCCTAAAGGGCCATGCTGGGCCTGGGCCATGGGCCACCAAACCCCTAGCCCAGCCTGACCCCTAGTTTTGGGTCGTGCCATGGCACGGCTCGCTACAGTACTGGGTGGGCCGTGCCTGGCACAGCTTAATTCGTGCTGGGCCAGGCCGGCCCATGGGCAACCTGGCCCGATGCCCACCTCTATACGTAAAGGGGTAAAAAAAAAGAAAATTTGATTTATAGGTCCTTCTTCCTCGATCAAATCTCAACATATTCTTTTGTTGTAAAATATAAGGCAAAAGAATCTCATTACCCAATTAATAATTAATTTTTTAAATTATTATATTTAAATAGTATTTGTAATTATTGCTGTAGATTTTTTATTTGGGCCAAAATGGTTGGAGTCAAGTAGTGTTGTTACAGGTGGGGCACATGAACCTATAAAACAAGTTCCTGGCCAGTATCAATTCTGGCATGGATCCTTCGATGCTTAAATTAGTAATTTGAGAATATGTGAAAAGGAGTGCGAGAAGAAATAATTGCATATCTCAGGGGTCCTCCGATTATCTCTATTTATATATCAAAGTTGGAACTGCCCAATGACAGGGTGGTGGGAGTCCCTTTTGCCACCATCGAGTACATTCTTGGAGTCTCTGCTCTAATTTTCTGGAATTTGGTGATTGGTGCAATCTTATTTGATGCGTGGCTGATCATTTCCATTGATGACCCTGGCTAGACCCTCTAAGGTCTGGTGATTGATGTGGCCTTGTTTAGCACACGATAAAGTGCTTCCATAAATAGCTAGGGGATGGCTTTCTGGGATTCGATAACTGATGATTCCTTATTCGACATTTGGTCAACTGCTTTCACTAATGGCTTGATTTGAAAGGATTATGTGGAGGCTCATCTTTTTTAACCAGGGTGGTTAAACTAAGGTTGGAGTGGGTGCAGGTCAACAGCTCGTTTCGCACCAAGGATGGATGTCGATAGCCAAGCAAGGGTTAGCCTCCGAAGTCTGGATTGAAAACTAACACTCGAGGAGCATTGATGATGTAGGTTGGCGGCTAGCATGTAGGTCAGTGGCTGATATCTAGGTCAGCGACTGACAGGTCAATGGCTAATGCCTGGGTCAACAGTTGACTTGTAGATCGGCTGCGATCAAAGAGTATTGGAGTTCTAAGGCAACCGAAGCTTAGGTCAGGGGGCTAACCCTTAGGTCCATCTTGACTAAGGCCCACTAAGTTTTTGGTTCGAGTGCTAGGGTTTTACCTATAACATATGCCCCCTACTCCTAAGTCTAAGCCAGGTCTGGATCGGATGCAGGGAGTACAGTTAGATCATATTTGTTGAAGACATGTGTTGTATCTTTGTTCGGTAAAAATAGAGCATCCATAGCCTTTGGGGGAACTGGACTATCGCATCAAAGAGGTCTGTGAAGAGACGCCGGAGGAAAGGGTGCTAGGCAGCGGTTATTAATGATTCAGCTAGATTCGAGGCATCATGCATGCCTTGATAGATGTGACCATTAATACGCTGATTGGCGAATGATTTCAATTCATTCGACCTTATCATGTGGCGGTCATCTTGCAATTTCGTTTGAACAAGCAAGACCAGGATCCATCCACTATCATTATAAATAGGATTGTTACCTATTCTCCTTCCTCACTAGTGCTCATGTTGTCCTCCTTTTTACGATGGCTGTATTTTTCTGAGAAGGCCCCAAGATGCTATTGTCAGCCCTCAACTCTTTAGCAGAGACTCCCGATCACGCAAGTTGGTCCCTTGGAGCTTTCCCCAACCTTTTTTTTCCTTTAGTCACCCCTTGCTTTTCTCGAGCACCTTCTCTTTACTTTTTTCTTCTTTTTCCTCCTTCTCTTAAGAATGGCCTTTTGTTTAGAATGGGTATGCCAAGGAAAGAAGTAGTTAGGCAGTCCCTTGATCTTTTTTTTGGAGAAAACCCTAGGGAACAGGATGCCAGATGCAGTGTTGAAGACTTTGGGCCCTAGCAGTTCCATTTCGTTTTTGACTTAGAAGACCTTAGTCTACTTCGGGCCCAATTTGGGATTCCTCCCAAGTTTGACCTAGAGCTTCTGGGGCCTAGTGGTAGGATCTGCAACCCACCCTCTAGCCAACTTGCTCTATATGAGGAATCGTTCAGGACTGGCCTTAGGCTCCCACTTCCTTTTTGTGTTGTTAACCTATTTCAATTCTTCAGTGTGATCTTGAGTTCAATTGTTTTGAACTCTTGGCACTTTGTTATCAGTTTTTTAGCTACTTGCTTCCTGGCCAACATCTCACCCTCCATTTTCCTCTTTCGATCTCTTTTTACCTTCAAAAGGTACTCGTATGCCGATGATTGGTGGTATGTCTCCCCTCAAAAGGGGGTTTCCATCGTGATCCAAGGTGCTCCTTCATCCATCTATGCATAGAAGGGGTGCTTTCTCTATGTTTCTTGCTCGAGGATAAAAGATTGGGGTTTCACTCGTTGGAGCCAACCTACGGAGTCCACCCTTCAAGCTCCTAAACTGAAGGATGTAGAAACCTAGCATTTTAATGCACTGCACGGGTATAAGATCCTGCCCTTGTCGGAGTTGCTGTCAGAGTAAATCCTTTTCAATGTAGGCCTCAGCCCAGCCAACTACTGGCTTAACGATCAAACAGGCCGATCCAATCTCCTAGCTTATTTCCTTCCCTTTTCCTTTTCTCTTCCTTCCCCCCCCCCTTTTTTACTTACTCTAGCTTGGTGCAAAAATGAGGCTCAAAGAATTCAAGGAACTGAGGAAGTTAACCCTAAAGAAGAGGAAGGCCTTAGGTTCTAACTCCAGAACGCT
The DNA here is from genome assembly GCA_006176705.1 of Cocos nucifera. Taxonomy (NCBI): domain Eukaryota; kingdom Viridiplantae; phylum Streptophyta; class Magnoliopsida; order Arecales; family Arecaceae; genus Cocos; species Cocos nucifera. Next base: position 198,121 of record QRFJ01000786.1, on the reverse strand, counting down.
TGAGGTGAAGAAGCAACGCCAGGCTTTGGCTGCTCCAATGAAGCAACCCACCAAAAAGGGGCCCTCTCCAACCGACACACCCCTAGTTCTCCTAATGCAAGCTCTGGTGCCCATGGCTCGATGCCTACTCTAGTTCCAGACCCTGTTCCTCATGTTGCAGTCTTATCCTCCCAGCCGAGAGGGTCAACTCGGCACCATCAGCTCCTCCCAATGGGGGGTCGAAGGTTTCTTTAGTCATGCTGACGAGCTCTGCTCTGGGGGACCATAAGGTGGCTCACGACTAGAGCTGATCACGAGCTGGATCTTGGGCATAAATTCTATTCATTTTTAATCGGACTTTAGGCTGGGCCTATATAAAATTTGACATTCTCTAAGCCCAAGCCTAGCCCATGATCAGATCAACTCGTGACTTATTTCAGGGACTCCTCCTTACGGCTGACTTTAAAGAGTTAAAGAGCCCAATCTAGGCACCCAATAAAGGGATGCCATTGATTTCTTTATTTGGGTAAGTTCTAACTTCATTTTTTTTTTGGTTTTCAATAGTCGACTTGTCTATTATTTTTTACAACTCGGTCACTACATCGCCGTATTTATGAATGCTGTAAAGGCAGTGTGATTGAAGGCTTCCAATGCTCGCAAGGAGGTCGAGACACTCTAGTTGTGGGCCAACGAGGTCGAGATCCTCCGATCGTGGGCCAATAATGCCGAGGTTGAAGTAAGGTGCTTTAAAGAGGCACTTGGGAAAAGCAATTTTGTACAATCGTCGATCGAAGCGGCGAAGGTGGCAGCCAAAGTGGCAAAGACGGTGGCTAAAGTGGTAAGGCCATTGACCAAAGAAGCATAGAAGAAGGCTAAAACTATGCAAAGGAAAGCTAAGGTGGCATTGAAAACAATTGAAGCGGAGCTTTGGTAGGCTAAAGCGGAGCTTCGATAGGAGAGAAAGGCATTAGGAGGCCGAAGAGAAGATTGCCGACACTAGTCGGCTAGTGGTCAAGGTGTTCTGGTCTTCCTTGAAGTATATCAAGGAGAAGGTTGACTATGTCGAAGAGGCATTCTTCGTAAGGCAAGATATGCTTTGGCAGAGAATAGCTGCCCATCTCCTTGAATTGGACTTGTCCTTCTTAGAAGAAGAAGAGGCAGGAGAAGGCCAACCTCCGCCCAATCAAGATGCCGAGGAGCAGCCCAACCAGAACCCACACTTGCTGAAGAAGTCGAACCCCACCCAAACTAGTTGTTGCCAAGGAGGCTCCTATGGTAATGACCAAGGCTCCCGCAGATGTTTCAGAAGTCCCGTAGCCTGAGGTCGATAATACTTGTGTCTAGGCTTCATTTTGTACTCCTATCTTTCATTCTTTTTTCTTTTGCTTCATCTATCATGTAAAGATGAACTGTTTAATAAAAAGGAATTTTTTACCTTTGCAATTTCCTACTAATTTTTGTTGCATGCTTGCTTCTCTTTTGCAGTCCGATCAGTGTGGGTTTTGTATCGCCATGCTGAGCCCTTACCAAAGGCCGTGGCTATGCCTATGCTTCAGAGAGGTAGAAAGTATGCTCCAAGGCCCTTACGGAGATAAAGCACCTCAAAGAAAGCATCAAGCTATTAGACAAGTCATACCTTTTGGAAAGGAAGCGCTTGGCTAAGGCCTGTGCGAGATCAAACAAGATTGTTGAGGAGGCAAGGTGGGGTGCTCCTAAAAAAGTCACCCAACTCTGTAACGAACTATGGGCAACACAAGAAAAGGTCACTTCCTTGGAATACTTTATAAATTCAAGTAAAGCAGCCGAAGAAGCGAGGTGGGGAGCTGCTAAGAGGGTAGTTGGACTTCGAAATGAACTTTATATGTCATGAGAGATGATCTCTTCTTTGGAGAGTTCGATTAGCAGGGAGAGGTCAATAATGATGAAGCTTCGATTGGAGCTGGCTACGAGCAAGGCGATGACTAAGCTTGCCAAAGATAGGGCTAATCGGATGGAGACAACTTTCGTCGCTAACCATACCAAGCTCATTCATGAAGCATTGGAGTCTTCCTTGATGGCTTACTACATGAGCTTCGAGAAATGTAAATCACTGGCCGAGTAGCTCTTTCCTTAAATCAATGCTGACCTTCTCAAAGAGATACCTTCTGATGATTTGGAGCTCCCCATAGTTGCCGTTGGCACGGCGGATGAAGGCGATGAAGGCCCCTCTCAAGCACAGAATGATTCAGCTTCTCAGCCCCAAAACTAACCATGAACCTATGCTTGTATTTATCAATTTTATCTTCATAAGCTATATTTCACTGACTCGGGCTATAAATATTATAGCCGGTTACTTTAGCTTCTAGAATTAATGACATGCCATTCTTATTCTCATTTTTCGCCTCGATGATTGAATTTCATTTCGCATTTTAGTCCATGTTGATTGACTTCATGATTCTGAAGCATTGGGATAATGTCGAGGTAGCTTGATGTTTCTTTCTTTCCTTCTATTCTTTTTGGATTGGGTGGCTTTGATGTTTGGAGGGCTTCTCAATCTACCTTGGGTTCTGAAGTTTGACCTATTGCTGAGGTCATTAGGCATCGCTGTAGTTATTTAAGGATGAAGCACCTTCAAGAGACTCTTGGCTATATTTGTCCAGGGATGAAGTGCCCTTCTTGTGGCTATATTCATCAGGAGATAAAGCACCTTCGAGAAACTTATGGTTATGCTCATATTTGTAAATGAGGCACCCTTCTTGTAACTATGTTTGTCCATAGACGAAGCATCTTCGAGGAACTCCTAGCTACGTTTGTGTTTATAAATAAGATGCCTTTCTCGTAGCTATGTTCGTCCGGAGATGAAGTGCCTTCGAGGAACTCCTAGCTATATTTGTCCGAGGATGAAGCACCCTTCTCGTGGCTATGTTGGTCAGAAGATGAAACATCTTCAAGAAACTTCTAGCTATATTTGTTTAAGGATGAAGCACCCTTCTTATGCCCTTCTTATGGCTATGTTTGTCTGGAGACAAAGCACCTTTGAAAAACTTCTGGCTATATTCATCTGGTGATGAAATGCCCTTCTCATGGATATATTCATCCAGAGATGAAGCACCTTTGAGGAACTCATGGTTATACTCGTGTTCGTAAATGAGGTATCCTTCTCATGGCTATGTTTGTTCAGAGATGAAGCACTTTTAGGAAACTTCTAACTATATTCGTCCTGAGACGAAATGCACTTCCCATGGCTATATTCATCCGAATATAAAGCGCTTTCAAAGAACTCATGGCTATGTCTATATTCGTAAACAAGATGCTTTTCTCGTGGTTATGTTCATCTAGAGATGAAACATCTTCGAGAAACTCCTAGCTATATTCATCGGAGGATGAAGTGCTCTTCTCGTGGCTATATTCATCCGCAGATGAAGCACCGTCAAGGACCTCATGGCTACACCCATGTTTGTAAATGAGGTGTTCTTCTCATGATTATATTCATCCGAAGATGAAGCATCTTTGAGAAACTTCTGGCTATATTCATCTAGGGATGAAGCACCCTTCTCATGGCTATATTCATCTAAAGATGAAGCCCTTCGAGGAACTCATGGGTACACCCATGTTCATAAATGAGGTGCCCTTCTTGTAGCTTTGTTCATCAAGAGATGAAGCAACTTCAAGGAACTCCTAGCTATATTCATCCGGAGATGAAGCACCCTTCTTATATCTATATTTATTTGGAGATGAAGTGCCTTCGAGAAACTCGTAGCTATGCTCATGTTCATAATGAGGTGCCCTTCTTGTGGACACATTTGTCTAGAGATGAAGCATCTAAAAAATTTCTTGCAGCTGTGGGCGAGGTCCCCATATATCTGCAAGATGTAAAAAAATATAGAAAAAAAATTATTAAAAATGCACCTTTACATTTATTGGTTATACATTCGCAAGTTATATAAGTTTCAAGGGCGTTAAAGTGGGGCTTTGTCCATCTACTTTAAGCAATAAGTTTTGGGGTTGATGACCTCATCCACTTGATAAGGACCTTCCTAATTTGGGAAGAGCTTCCCTCACTCACTTGCTTGGGATACTTCAGCTCGATGCAACACCAGGTCCCCTACTCCAAATGCTTTATCTTGGGTCCAGAGTTGTAATATTGTACCATCCGATGCTGGTAGGATGCCATCCGCATTTAAGCTTTTTTCCTAATCTCTTCAAGTAGGTCTAGGTCCACTTGAAGTCCTTCCAAATTGATCTACTTGTAGTTCTTGACTTGCAGTGAGAGAAGCTCAATCTCAACTGGGATAACAACCTCTATCCTAAAAGCCAAGCTGAAGGGGGTTTCTTTGATAGGCACTCTTGAGATAGTTCAATAAGCCCAAAGCACATGATAAAGTTCATCGGCCCAAGATCCTTTAGCACAGTCCAGCCTGAATTTTAAACATTACAAAAGAGTTTGGTTAATTACCTCAGCTTCCCTCTTGCCCTAGGGGTGTGCTACCGATGTGAAGTGGTGCGAGATGCCTTAGTCTCTACAAAATTCCACAAATTAGGCATCGATGAATTGTTAGTCTTTATCTATGATTAGCATGCGAAGAAGACCGAATCGATAGATAATAGTCTTCCACACGAAGTCCATGACTTTGGATTCGATGATATGAGCCAAAGGCTTGGCTTCCATCCACTTGGTGAAATAATTAATGGCGACAAGTAGGAACTTGCATTATCCTAATGCTAGAGAGGATTTCCATTTTCTATTGCATGAAAGGCCATGGTGCGCTAATGGGATTTAGTGGCATAGTAGATCAGCATTGAATGTTGGTGTTTCACTAACATTGATCATATCATTTGGCCAGATCGATCGTATCATGGTGTATGGTGGGCTAATAATATCGCTGTTGAAGTATCTTATAAGCTAGCAATCTATCTCCCAGATAATTCTTGCAAACTACTTCATGTACCTCTCACAAAGCATAGTTAGCTTCAGACGGGCGTAGGCACTTTAGGAGTGGCAGGAAGAATGATCCTTTGTAAAGTTTGTCCCCATAGAGGACATAATAGAACACCTAGTTTTTGAGCCTCTGGGCTTCTTTTAGGTTTGATGGTAGCATCCCGTCATGAGAAAGCAAACTAGTGAGTCTATCCAACTTGGTTCGCTATCCACCTATAGGACTGGAGTCGGCTCTTTGGTAGTAGGCTCTCTTGCCAACTTGAAGAAGGATCCCCTGGGGAGGTCTTTTGGTGCTGAAGTTGTCAGCCTCGATAGTAGATTGGCTCGGAAGTTTTCTGACTTCGGCACTTGTTGAATATCAAAATTGATAAAGGTAGAAGTCATATCCTTTACCTTCTATAGGTATTTCTTCATGTTTTTTCCCTATGCCTTATAATCTCCTCAAATCTTGCCAACCACGAGTTGAGAGTCGATGCAGACCTTTAGATCTTGTACCTTTAGTTCTTTCATTATTTTTAGCCTAGCGATAAGGGCCTTGCACTCAGCTTCATTATTGGTGATCGAGAACTTAAAATGTAGAGCATATTCTATGATGGTTCCGTCTGGTCTGGTGAGGATCAACCTAGCTCCTAAACCAGTAGAGTTTAATGACCCATCCACGTGCACGACTTGTTGCTCCTTGACTTCTCCTTTGGGCGGACTCCCATTAAGTGGTATGCCTTTCTCAAGGATCTCATCAGGAATGGTGCACTCCAGGATAAAATCGGCTAACACATGTGCCTTGATAGAGGGATAAGGTCGGAATTTTATATCAAACTTTATGAAGTCAATCGCCTATTTCACTAGCCATCTTAAGGTGTCGGGTTGATGTAGGACGGTTCTCAAAGGTTGATCCATCAGGAATACAATAGTGTGAGCCTAAAAATAGGATTGAAGTTTTTGGGCAGAGACAATGAGGACATAGATCAGTTTTTTGAGCCTCAAATATCTTGTTTCTACATTATGAAAGGTCTTGTTGATATAGTAAATTGGCCTTTGGACCTTGTTTTCTTCACGAACGAGTAATGAGCTTACTACAACTGGTGTGATAGCCAAATAGAGGTACAATTCTTCTCCCAACTCTGGCTTGCTGAGTACGGTTGAGTTGAGATAGGCTTTTAACTTCTTGAATGCCTTCTAACTATCATCATCCCATATGAAGCCCTTTGGTCGCTTCAATATTTTATCGAAAGAGAGGTAGCGCTCAGCTGATTTGGAGACAAATCAATTGAGGAAGGCCACCCTTTCTACAAGGTGCTAGACCTCTTTTGCAAACTTCGATGGGCTCATTTCTTACAAAGCTTTAATTTTTTTTGAGATTAGCTTCGATACCTCTACTCAAAACCATGAAGCTGAGAAATTTTCTTGCGGTAACTCTGAAGGTGCACTTTACTGAGTTCAGCTTCATTTGATATTTGCAGAGCTTAGAAAAGATCTTTTTGAGGTCAGCGACATGATCCACCGAGGTGCGGCTTTTGACTAGCATGTTATCCATATACATCTCCATGTTTTAATGAATCTGGCCTTTGAATATGGCATTCACCAGCTACTGATAAGTGGTGCCTGCATTTTTCAGGCCAAAAGGCATAATCCCATAACAACAGAGCCCTTGGTCAATGACAAAAGTAATTTTCTTCTCGTCATCTAGCACCATCTGGATTTGGTTATAGTTGGAGATGGAATCTATCAAGATGAGAAGCTCGTGGCCCGATGTGGCATCTACTAGCTGATCGATCTGAGGAAGGAGGTTGCTATCCTTTGGACAGGCTTTGTTTAGATTAGTGAAGTCTATATAAATTCATCACTTTTCATTTGCCTTCTTTACAAGAATCATATTTGCAAGCTAATTTGGATAAACTACCTCTCTAATGAAACCGACATGGAGTAGCTTGTCTACCTCTTTAGCAATTGCATTCTATCTCTCAGGTGCAAAGCTCTGTTTCTTCTACTTAATGGATCAGTGTAAAAGATCCATATTTAGTCGATGTACCATGATTTTGGGGTCGATCTCGGGCTTATTGGTGGCCGACCAGATGAAGATATTTACATTTTTCTACAAAAATGAGGTTAGTTGGCTTTAAATTATCTTATTTAAGTGTGACTCTATCCGAATGTGTGATTTTCATCTCCATCATTCAAGGGGATCATCACGAGGTCCTCCTCCAGCTTCCCTTGCTCCTCAATTAGCTTGTCACAAGGGTCAAGCCCTTCAATTGGAAGAGTAGTAGGTGATCTTGCTCTCCAGAGGGCAATTGTATAGTAGTATCGAGCTAGTACTTGGTCCTCATGGATCTGTTCGACTCCATTTTTGATTGAAAACTTCATCAGTAATTGATAGGTTGATCCCATGGTCTTTAGGGCATTTAGTCCCGATCGCCCCAAGATTGCATTGTATGTCGCGGGGGCTCTGATGACTAAGAAGTCAATACTGGTGGTGGACTGTTAAGGTTCCTGCCCAGCCATGATCGACAGGGTGATGACTCCTTCGATCGGTATGGTGTCTCTAGTGAAGCCTATGAGAGGGGAGTCTAGTCTACCCAATCGATCTTAAAAAATCCTATTTTGAAGAATGTATTATAAAATAAAATATCAACTGAACTTTTATTTTCTACTAAGATGTGGCATACACCATAGTTTACTATATTTAAAGATATAATTACCATATCGTTATGCAGGAATTGAACTTCTTCCGTGTCTTTCTTAGAAAAAATGATCACTTCCTCTGGCCTTCTCCTTTTGATGGGTTCTTCGAGCTCCATTCCCCCATGCCCTCCAATGATGGTGTTGATCATACCAGTCATAGATCGATTTTCTACTAGCGCTTCTCGGTGAGGTTGATCTAGCCGATAAGGTGCCTTTGGAAGGTCTCCTACTCTCCTTATATGTGGTGGATGAATTGATCCTGTCATCCCCTCCAAATAAACTTCTCAATCTCATCTTGGAGCTGAATGCAGTCTTCAGTGTCATGACTGTGATCCTAGTGGTAGAGCCAATATTTCTTCTGATTATGGTTTTCAAGCTGGGACCACATGCTTTCCACCCTAGGCAACTACTCCCTAATCTTCATGAGTACCTGCATTTTGGAGGTGTTCAAAGGGATATAGTTAGTGAACTTTCTTGGTGGGGATCGTCACCTTGGTGATGGCCGACATGGCCTCCATGGGCTCCCAGGTTGTCGGTCCCGTAAAGGGGTCCTAGTCTGTTGGTGTTGAGGAGTTTTTGACCATGATCGACTTCTTAAGAGATCCTCCTAGATCGGAGGGAGCTTGGGGCCTTCCTCCTTTTCCTCAACCAAAACCTCAGTCAAAATCTCATACTTCTTAAAAGCCTCATCAACTCGAGCATACTTCTCAGCCCGATTCAGCATCTCTGCATAGTCCTTTGGATACCTCTTCTCCAGAGAGCAGAAAAGAGAGTTATTCCAAAGTCTACCCTCAAGGGTGGCCATAGTGATCGATTGATCCAAGTTGCATACTTCTAGGGTAGCCACATTGAAGCAGTCTACATAGGAATGGAGGGATTCTTCTTTCCTTTGCTTAATGTTCACCAAGGAGTCAGACTTCCAATGTTGTCTTTTGCTACTTATGAAGTGGGCTATGAATATCTAGCTTAGCTGGTTGAATGAATGAATAGAGCCCAACTGAAGGTCCGAATACCAATCCTGAGCCACCTTCTTGAGGGTTGAAGGGAAGGCTCAGCATAGGATTCCATCATTAATTAGCTCCATGCAAGAGCATGATAGTTTTAAAGCTCTCTAGATAATCAACTAGATCGATTGTCCCATCGTAACTTTCTAATTGAGGCATTTTGAAATTGACTGATAATGACTCCAGCATGATTCCACCATTGAAAGGTGGGTTGACACAGAAGCCAGTATGATCATATTGCAATCCGCTGCTTGGTGTTGCAGCATCTTAATTCGTCGATTCATCTTCTGGAGCTTATGGTCCATGTTGGTGTCACAGGCCGAATAGACCTCCATGTGGTGAGACAAAGACCGGGCTAGTGTAGATCCTTTGTCAAAGTGAGGGGTAAGGGAACGTCTCCTCCACTTGGAATCCTGGGGTCGACTCAGTTGCGTTTGCCTCTGATGTTCCAGACCATGGGAGGAAGGTTAAGGCAACCTCCGCTAGGATGTTGCCTGAGTAGGAGCTAGGTGCTATATAATGCAGATTGCTGTGGTTAATGCCTAGACTTGCTCAACCAATGCATTGAATTGGTCCCAGTTAACCCCAATAATCGGTTCAAAGGTTAGCTGCAGAAGTGCCTCCAACTATGAAGTCGGAGCGTTATGTTGACTAGTACTTCCATTGGATAGGTTGCCATGGAGCATCGTGAAGACACTTTGCATGGCGGCAGGATCATGGGTTTCACACTCCTCGAAAGCAAGTAAGACCCTTCTTCTAGTACCAATTTATTGCTGCAGATTTTTAGCTTGGGCTGAAATGATTGGAGTCAAGTGGTGTTGTTGTAGGTGGGGGCACCCGATCGACCTGCAAAACAAGTCCTAATTGATGTTGGTTATGATGGGTACCCTCTAATGCTAAAGTCAATAATTTGTAGAACATGTGAGAAGGAGTGCAAGAGGGAATGATTTCATGCTTGGGGGTCTCCTAGTTATCTCTATTTATAAATCAAAATTGGAGCCACCTAATGGGAGGATGCTGGGAGCCACTTTTGCCACCATCAAGTACATTCTTGGAGTCCCCACTCTGATTTTCCAAAATTTGATGGTTGGTGCCATCTTGTTCGATGCATGGATGACCATTTCTATTGATGACCCCGGTCAGTCCCCATAAGGCCTAGCAGTTGATGTGGCCTTGTCTGACACACGATAAGATGCTTTCATAAATGGCTAGGGGATGGCTTCCTAGGATTTGATAATTGATGGTGTTCTATTTGGCGAATGGCCAACTGCTTTCATTAATAGCTTGATTTAAAAGGACTATGAGGAAGCTCCTTATCTTTTTTTATCAATCAAAATTGAGATTGGAGTGGGTGCAGGTTGATAGCTTGTTCAACGTCCAAGGATGGAGGTTGGCAGCCAAGCAGGGGTCGACTTTCGAAGTTTAGGTTGAGAACTAATGCTTGGGGAGCATTGATAATGTAGGTTGGTGGCCAGCGCATGGGTCAGTGGCTGATGCTTGGGTATAGGTTGGCTGCGATCAAGGAGTGTTGGGGTTTTGGGGCGGTTGAAGCTTGGATCAACAGGCCAACCCTTAGGTTGATCTTGACAAAGGCCTGTCAAGATTCTTAGTTCGAGTGCTAGGATTTTATCCATCACAGTAACCTTACACTATTATAGAGAGTAGAGATGTAAATCATTAGAAGAATTTATATTTTTATGGTAAAAAAAATATATTATTTAACATATAAATGTTCAAGGGTAGTTAATGGTTAATAAGACGAAAAGGATTATTTTACCCATTTATAATAAACTACAGTCCTAATTTTGTTTTTATAAGAGAAAAAAGAATCATTATAGAATTGGGTTGAAGGAAAGGGACTAATCAATTAAAATCCCAAAATTAGAAAACCACAAATTTTGAACATAAAATGCCAGTAATGAAATCGGTTCATCAAACCAAACTATATACAATCAATATGTTAGCCCCTCATTGCTATGATACCTATAGTTTAAGACAATTATATTTTTACCATCCAATCTTATCTCAGCTGGTTTGAATCCCTCACTTGGGAAGATGCCAAAGATTCAAACTCTAATAGCTTTTTACGTTAAGTTTTGAAAAACAAAAAATTTTAATTGCATTCATAAGACAACAATAAAGTTAATGCATCATCATGCATTATGCTTCCAAAGATTTGATGACCTAGGCATTGATTCTCTACATTAAATGACATATAATTAGGATGGTGACATTTGAGTCAACTAGCTTAAATGTTGATAAGGATAGATAACTTCATTGTTGGATAATTTATTGATTGGTTTTAGGATGCCCAGTGTAAAGGAGTACCTAAATATTTCCTTGGGGAAATTGAACATCGAAAAATAGTAGTGCCCTCCTCTCAAGAAGAGAGGGATATAAGTCTAACCTTAGATAGTATACCTCAAGTAACTTACATTGGAGGCCCTCCTATATTTGGGCTTTTATATACTTCAAAAATTTTATTGCTAATGCTATATATGATGAAAGAAAAAAATTTATGCATCCAAGTATACTATTAAGCATAGAGAGATAGCAAACTAGACTAGCTAGTTGCACATCACTGAACTTAATTCACTAATAAAAATGACTGAAAAATGAAGATAAGGGTTCATTTAGGCTTTGTTTGGTTAATGATTAAATGATGGATAAGGCATATTATAAGTTGAACAAACCAAACACATGTCCAAAAAGTTGTGGATAAATTTAATTGATCAAAGGCCCCCACAAAAAAGCCACTTAACCTAGGCAAATTACTTCATGGGAGAAGGTGAAATAAATTAACCAAGCCAGAAACTCCTATATCCTCTATTCCGATTTAATCTTTATTCTTGCAAGCAATATCTTACCATTACCTTTTGCCATGTCTCACTTCCCCTTCGCCATTTCTACATCAACCAACCAAACATGACTAACTTTATCCGCTAGTTAGCTGGTTAGGGATGGTTGCAAATGGTTAAATCTATCATCCTTGGTAATGATATGATGTCAAATTGCAACCTTAGGGTTTTGAGATTTTAGGGTATCTTTTCTTTTTTTTCTTTTTTTTTTTTAAGGATTTTGAGTGTAGTGAGCCAAAATTCTAGTGAAAAATCTTATGATTGGAGTTTTCTACAATCCTTTGCTTCTCCACATAATGAAGTTTCTCCATTGTTTCCACCCATATACATAGGTTATATTTGGAACCATCCAAGTCATAGTGCAATTATATTGCATAAGCTTACTTCCTATAAATAAAATTATTGGCTAGCTATTCATCGTTATAACTAGGATGTATGAAAAACTAAAATTATTAAAATATCTAGATAGAAAAAGATATTTGAATTTGTTATTACTATGAAAAAAGCATGGCAATAGAACCAATTTTAGTTATCAGCATGAGTCAAACAGTTTAGCTTTTTCACTTTGTTGAGGAAATATATATAGAGAATCATGTTGGTTAGATTTATGTCTACTCATATGCAATCTATTGTATTAGTGTGAGTTTAGTTTTTAAGAAAAGATGGAAGCTTTATGTTACTTATTTGCATCAACTTCATTCGCTTTTCTAGTTCATGGTGCATATATTCTATCACCTAATGTAAAACTATCTATAAGACTAGTTTAGAAGTTTTCAATAAGAGGCCTAGTATGTGATCACTTTTTTAACATGTATTTACTTAAATTATTTTTCTCTTTTATTGAGAAAGATGGAAGGAAGATCCACATGACTTATTGCAATGATGAGATGATTATAAAAAGTAAGTCAGGATTGAGTATGTTAGAATCTAAAAAGCTACATTGTTTTTATAACTACCTATAAAGCTGCATTGAGTACTAGGGCTAGATATCACTCGAATTTTCAAACTTAGTTTCCTATTCGGGCTTGATCTCAATCTACCGATGGCCCAATCTTGACTAATTATTTAGTTTATTTATATTAAAAATTTTCTAATTTCTATAATGATTTTAAAATTTTTAAATGATTATTTATGGATTGGAGGAGTTGAACATGACTTGTGTTTGGGTCCTTAGTTATGGGTTGTGCTCTAACTTGCCACCTATTTTTTTTCTCATTTTGTAGCTTTATTGGGTTATCAATAATCATTAATTTTGATTTTAGTATACTAGTTATTATTGGACCTTAAAGTGCCTAATAACCTTGTTAGTTCTCTTGACTATCTTTTTTTTTTTTTTAATTATATACTTGGGTAGCTTTTTCTCCTAGGCATTTGTTCATTACAAATCCAATAAAACTAACCCCCTACTATTATATAAGATGTTAGGGATGAGCATGAGGAGGCAATCATTTTTTTTTAAAAAAATGAGAGAGATAAAGATACACCAAGTATATAATTTTTTCTTCTATCTTTTATCACATTTGTGACCTCAAGCTATTCTTGTGTGAGTTCTTGAGGATCTATTGGTGTGCTGGCACCTCTAGTGCAAATCAAGTACATTGTAGTAGAAAAGCTAAGTTGGAAGCCCATACTTATAAGGATGGTTAGAACTTCTCTAAGGATGGTGCCCAATACACCTTGAATCCCATATAATTCTCATTAATTTTTTGGTTTGTCGGGAAGGTGTTATGTACTATAATTCTCATTGATATAAACTCCAGTTCATATTGATATATATTATGCATTGCTATATACTATACTAGAAATCATAACTCTACTTAATAAATAGCACATCATTCTCTTGATTTGTCCTTTAGCTCAACGAGGATGATAGGAATACAAATTTTGTTCACCACACTACCATCATAAGAAGGAGAAGGAATGGAATCCATTTTCTTAAAGATGATAATAGAAATAATATTAAGGATAAAGCTGCGATTAGAAATGAAATGTTTAATTTTTTTCAGTACTAGAAGGATGGATGAGAATAATATAGACTCGATTATTATTTCACTATCTAATACTATTTTATTTGAGTTTGACAATTAGATGCTTCTTAGAGCAGTCTTGAATGTCGAGGTCGAATCTATATTACAATCTATGTTAGAGGATAAAGTTCCTAGTCTGGATGATTTTTCATATTTTTTCTTCAAATACTATTAGTTGATCACTCGTAGAGATGCATGTCTTGCAATAAAACAATTCTTTTCCTTGTATTTTATGCTTGCATAATGAAAGCACATTTTCATTACTCCAATTCCTAAGAGATTAGATATATCACTATGGCACTCTAGTCTCACTATCATCCAATTAGTTTATAGACCACTCTATATAAAATTGTTGCTAAATTGATGTCTACTAGGAGGTAACATATTCTACATCCATTGATAAATCAGGAACATGGTGCATTTATTAAGGTAGAAGTATTTCTAACAATGATTTTATGACTTAGGGGATTATATATGATTTACATCAAGCTCTAATTATATACACTTACATGATGATTAAACTAGACGTAGAGAGAGCATATGATAAGAGTTTGGTGGAATTTTCTGCTCTTTTCTGTCCAATAACTACGTTTTTAGGATGTCTGGATTAATTAGATTTAGGGCTATATCGAGTCACCCTCTTTTGTTATTTTGATAAATGGAACAATTGATTCTTTCAACTCTTCTATTGATGTATGACAATGTTATCCTTTATCATCTTATTTATTATTTATATAGATGCACTATTTAGAATGTTGAAGATTATGGCAAAATAAATTATTATATGTGTATCAGCTTGGCCGAATGAGAGTATCTATCTCTTATCTTCTATTTATGGATAATTGCATATTTTTTTCTAGGGCCACTCTATCTAATGTAAGAACTTTATCGGCTATTTTGAATAATTAACATAATTTCTGAATAAAGTATGTAATGATTCAGGACCTCATCCAAAAAGACTAGCTAGAAGGTATTATTTGAGTTTATTGATCATGTATAAATATCCAAGATTTTTTCAATAAATAATCAATGTGGGACTAAATACACTCTTGCATGAATCCTCACATACTCTTTTCATTTAAGCCAATCTAGGACCTCATCCAAAAGGCTAATCAGAAGGTATTATTTGGATTCCTTGGCCTTGTATAAGTATACAAGATCTTTTCAACGAATAGCCAATATGGGACTAAATATATGCCCATACGAGTCCTCACAAAAGATAAATTTTAAGAAATTTATGGTGAAGTTTAGTCTAAAATTAACACTTATACCAAATAGCACATCAAAAATCAGTGTGATGACACATGCCAATACTTAGAAATTCCTATTTCTGAGAAGATGCTATCTTCGTCTAATTATAGTGGTGTGATACAATAATTCTTGAATTGATTGGAGGGTTGGAAGTGGAGGGCTCTATCTATGATAGGCAAAGTTACTCTTCGAAAGTAGGTACTTTCTACACTTCCTGTTTGCTTAATTCCTCATACTACTATTCATATGGGAGTGCTTCTGAAATTGGAGAGTATCATCAAAAATTTTCTTTAGAGCTTAAATGATAATTCTAGAAGGGTGCATTTAATTTTTTAAAATTATGTTTGTCTATTTATTTGGGATGATGATTTTGATATTTTCTTATTGGTTATTAGAAATGAAGCTTTTATGGCTAAACATACCACGTGGTATCTTTTGATGCAAGATGATTTTTGGACCTCCTTTACGAAGGCAAAATATGATCCCTAATTAGTGGTGTCTTGTCGATACGTACCAAAAGTATCTCTCCAATTTGGAAGAAATATTATTCTGTTGATTTAGTTCTTTATTATAATATTAAATGGTATCTAGGGTATGGTGAATCTATAAATATGTTATAGGATCCATGTTTGTTATCTCTATCTTTAGCACGATGGCCGACTTTAGTTGATATTTTGGCACTTAAAGGCACTATAGTTAAAGATCTTATCATCTCTAGTGAAAGAAAATGGAATCAACCAATTCTAACTCAAATATTCTTAGATGAATTAGTGGATAGAGTTCTATCTATTCCTATACCTTATGGTGATCTTGGAGATAGGTTGGATTGGGATCCATCTTCTAATCTAACTAAAAGGTATCCAACCTTTATTGGGCTTTTCTAGCCAAAGTATAACGAGTTTAGAATATTGCTGGGTTTGTAGGTTAGAGGTCTATCCCACGGTTTCTCTATTTATGTGAAAATTAGCGTGGCATCGGCTACCATGTAGGGCTATATTATCTCAGCATAGTTTTCATATATATTTCCAATTATTATGATATTTGCCTAGAGGTAGAGGAATCTTAATCTCATGACATACTTTATTGCAAAGCAACAAGTTTCATTATAGAATTTATCTACTTTCTCATCTGGATGAATTTCTATAAGCTATTATAGAGAGTTTTTGAAGTAATGATAAAAAGATAGAAGTCACTCTAATTTGTTATATTGTTTATAACATCTAATTGGCAAGGAATGCTTGCAACTTCCACCGTATGACATAGAGTACTATATTGATTTTTCTAAAAACTTCCATCCATGCTCATGAATTTCTCCAAGCACCTGCTACAGAGAGATCTTTGATAGCAGGAGTAATCAGTAGCTCTCCTTTTATAGTTTCTGCATTTTTGCAAATAATATATGTTTCTTCAAAGTTACCACCTCCTGTATTCTCAAGATCAATTTTGATAGCAATGTATGCAAACAAGATGCTTCTAGTAGATCAAGCTTTGTTATCAAAAGTTCTAATGGTGTATTCATTGTAGCTAATGGTATTAGAATTTTAATACCATAGTTTTAATAATAGAATTACATACAGTCTGAACTGAATTATGCTATATATATATATATTGAGGGCTTCATAAATTTATGTAAAAAGTGACTCTATGATGGTTGTTAGATGGCTTTCGGATCCACCTCTTGCTGATAGTAGTTTGTATCTACTATTGCAGAATTATTGGAGAATTATAAGCTCATTATACTTTATTGATGTTTTATTTATTTATAGAAAGACTAATAATGCCATTGACCGGATAATATCTTATGTGATTAACTATGCAGGATTAACCTAATGGATTTCTTAGGTTGATCTTCCTAGTCTTTTTTTTTTTCCTGATTCCTATTGATGTATCAATTGATGTTTAGTTTAATTTAAATTAATACATCTAATTTATCAAAAAAAAAAGATTTTGAATATAACCTAGACTTAAGAATTGGTAAGTCTCCTATGTTGATGTAAAAGACTTTGATTCATTTCCATCGTCACTTAACAAGCTTCCATCCATGCTAGTTTTTAAAAATAATTGAATTTTTTTTTTCAAAGTCATGTCTAGCAATGATTTTGTATTTAGTTTGGATTTTTGGAGCATTATCATTACTATTAAAAAAAATTAAGTCTCAATGTTCTAATCCCTTTGGTTCATGGTTGAAAAGGAGGTAGAAAGGGGCAAAAGAAGAAAAAAAAGGAAAGCTCTATTACCACCATGTGAGATTGAGATTTCATGCTGCACACAAGTACTATGATGTGTATCGTGCCATGATGTGTATCGTGCCAGCTAATCATGTGAATTGCACCAAGTCTTTGATGCAATATAACATAATTTTTTTTTTTTTATAATTTCATAATTAGACCTATTGTATTTTGTATACTTGTTTGTTTATGCATGTATGCAAAGTATCTTGCCGTAATTCAATGGAGGCTCAGCACATAATGGCCTTGGGTAGCCCAAATTACATTTGGAGATATTTGGTTCACGATCGAAATTAAAATTAAAATAAATTAAAATTATAATTAAAATAGTTAAATTTTTAAAATATTTAATTTATGATTAAAATTAAAATTTAAATAAAAATTTAAATTCTTTTTTTTAAAATGAAGATTGAGTTTCACACAAGACATTCTCATTTCATCCTTAAAGAAACTGCAATCGGACCATTCCCATTTCACACCCCAAGTCTCTCCAACCAAACACCTCCTCGGCTCCTCGATTGGGTTCCAACAGTTCCTCGGTTAACCGGTCTAAAAGTTTGCAGCGGTCGCTCGCACTCCGCAAAAACGGCGCTGGTGCAGCTAAACTTCTTTGTTTTGCGAGGGGACGGAGGCTGAGCGGCGTTGAAGAGGGATGGACGAAGACGAAGAGTTTGAGGGGGGAGTGGTGGTGGGTCAAATCCCCACGGTCTCGGTCCCGCGCCACATCAAGAAGAGGTCTCTCAGGAACAAAGGCGTCACCGTCGGTTTCGACGACAAGGAGCTAAGGCACCTCCTTCCCCTTTTTCTTCTTTTTCTTCTTTTAAAGAATTTTTTGTTTTGGTGATTTTCTTGTGTTTTTTTTATCGATATATATATATTTTTTTCGCTGCGAATTAGTTCTTTTTCTATTTGGTATAGATATCTATATAAACCCTAATGGGTGGTGAGAAACCCTGGTGGAAGATGGTTAGAGATCGCGCTATGCCCAATGTATATGGCCCGTTAGAAATTGAACTAAAAGAAAAAGGAGCTAACTTACATGATGAGAACATATTTCTCTGGTTTTACCATAAAAATTATGATACTAATGGGAATAATTTTTTTCATGGCAATCCTAGGGGTTTCACTTTCAGTTTTGTGGTAACTGGAAAACCATAAGTTAAGGATTTACGTTCGTTCTATATCTGCTGCTAATTTTTTTACTTCTCTTGGAGCTAACATATTGTATGATTGTCATCTAGATCCTGTCATTGCCGAAAAATATATATATTCTTTTGAATCATAAAATGAATTCGTAATGGGAATATACTGTTGTTTGTTAGGATGTTGTCTAACTATGCAACCCAAGAGGAGGGGGGGGGGGTGAATTGAATTTTTAAAATTTTAAAACTAAATTAGAATAACAAAGACAATGTGATGATATGCAAGTTGTGTGTGGTGGGTGATTTAAGTGGGATGAAAAGATAAATAGTAAGAGAGTAAGTATTTAACAAAATAAAGATGGAGAAAGAGCAAGCACATCACAAACAAGTAAGATTTATAGTGGTTCGGTGCTAATCTTGCACCTACATCCACTCCCTAAGCTCTTACTTGGAAATTTAACTTCACTAAACATATTCAACAAGAATACAATGTTGGTACCTTCGACTCTAGCTATCTCAAGCTAGAATATTTGTTTTCTGGGTATAAGTCAATCCAATATAATTCAATTCAAGGTTCGGATCAATTTTCCCAAGTTTTGGAATCCCCAAAACTTAAATTAAAACAATAAAATAGAGTATGAGTGTTAGCAATAATGAAATACAAAGTTAGCTCCTTTAATGAGCAAATAAAACGTTAAAAACTCTTTACACAACAAAGGAAGAAGTTTTTCTGATTTTTCTCAAAGTTGTTGAAGACTTGAATGAGCATTTGAGGGGTTCGTGAGCCTGAAATGAAAGCTTCTTTGCTTAGAGAGGGCTTTTTGCTTAGGACTGAAATGAATGCTTGAATCTCTTGTTTTCTTCTCTTCTTTTTGGGCTTTTATATCTTCAAAAAGTGTTAGAGAGAAATCTGGACAGGTTTAAAGCCATTGGAGAGCTTTAAAAGTGTATTAAATGCAGCCAAAACAGACAAAAAAAAATAGTTGTTGCGGAGTTTTTTCGTCGCAGGGGTCGATCCTAGGGTTGACTTCTGAGATAGAAACTTGAAAAACTCATTTTCTGTGTTTTTAGCCTTCAGAATAGTAGGGGTCGATCCTTGGCATAGGAACAGCATGCCAAACAACCCGTTTCCATAAAAAAAGATATAGAGATTGATCCTTTTTTTTCAAAATCGATTTTCTCCTAAACTATGCATCCAAAATTTATGAAACCGCCTCCAATAGATCAAAAATCTCCTAGGCTTGTTCTTGAGGCTTCAAAAATAGATTTTCTTCAACTTTGTAAAATTTATGATTTTTCTCCTCACCATCTTTCTTCCTAATTTTCTTCCAAATTATGCATCCAAAAATTATAAAACTGTCTCCAATAGATCAGAAATCTTCTAGGCTTATTGTTGAGGCTTTCGAAACATATTTTCTCCAACTTTATAAAATTTATGATTTTGCCCCTCATCATCTTTCTTTAGTAAACTTGAAATTTCTTATTGAACCTGAATACAATTGATTTTTTTCTAAGCCAAAATTATTAGTATCTCCTTAAATATTTTGTAATCATCAAAATCAATTCTTAGAGCAACAATCTCTCCTTTTTCGATGATAACAAAACACTTAGGTATAAGCAAAAATATAACATATATGAAGCATTGATTAAAAATTTCAAATTTACAAAGATGCATCACTTGAACATTAAAGCCAATCATTTGACTAAAGTGTATCATGAGTAGTTTGAAGTTTGAATATTGCTTATAAGATTATTTCCTTTGACAATTTTTCTTTTGACAATTTCTCTTGACACATTTACTTATTGCCTAATTGCCTTTGACAATTTTTCACAATTTTGCTTATTGCCCATTTCTATTTCTCTACTCCTCCTTTTTGACATCATCAATTAAGAAAAAACTATTCTTCCCTTGTTTTGAATAAAATTTACTCTCTTTCTAATAAGAAGGAAGAACCTGCTCCTTAAAAGATGATTCATAATATAATTGATATTATATGTGAAAAATACATTCCATATTCATGATAAAATAAGATGCTAACATTCAAAATACATAAGAGTCTCACATCAAGTAAATAGTTCTATCCAAAATATATAAAGATATGACAAGAAGTTTACATTACATATCAGAAGTATAAATAGTTAGTCATACAAAATAAGCACCACATACAATTAAAATTGGCCAACATATCATGAAGTAATTAATTTAAATATATGAATGTACACTTCATGAATATTCTTAATTTATCTTTAGTTCATTACATATTTTTCATATACTCATTACACTATAATGTCTCAATTCAAATCAATGAGTATTAAGATTTCAAGCATCAAATTATTGAGTATTTTAAGCATCAATTCATTAAGCATATACTCAACATTCCTCTTTCCATTTTTGATAATCATTAAAAAGCTAATGGAAAGGATTAAGAAAACTATCAAAATCAATAAGATATAGGAGCGTATCAAATGAGAATGTATCAAATTCAAAAAATAAAGTCAAATAAATCATCTTCCTTTTGAAAACTTATCTTTGGATTTAAAACATGCTTAAAACATCATTTTTCTTTTAGAAATTTGCTTGAATTCAAATGTCAAAGGCTCTCCTCCTTATTAAATGATTATAATTTTTATAATCAGGTTTTTAAATATATATTTTTTAAGCTTTAAGAGGTATAGAGCTTTTCAAAGTTTTAAACAAAGAAATCAAGCATTACACCTTTTTTTTTATGCATTAAACAAATCATTGAAATATATCATCAAAATCAATTGAAATTCAAAATATATATATCAAATTCAAAAAATTTTGATTTAATTTCAAGAGGATATTAAATTTGAATTTCATGGGATATTTAATATGAAAATAAGTATGTTTGATATCAAATTTGTATTGATATCATCCTTCCTCTTTCTAAAAAGTTTTAATTTAGATTTTTCAAGTCAATATTGAGGGATAGAGCTTTTCAAGATATTTTAGTACATTTGCTATCAAGGAAAGTGTGTTCAATATCAAATTTCTATTTGATACCATCAATTTAGATTTTCAATTTAATTTTAAAAAATAAAATTTTAAATAAAACAAGTATAACATGAAAAAATTGACACCAATTTTAATATTTATTCTTTACTTTTCTCAAGAAGTTTTAGTCAATTAAACTTTGAAAATGTATATATCAAAAAAGTATGAAAGATAGTATCACAGCTGAAAATAATTTTATAAAGATCTTACATTGTACATTAAAAATTTTATAAATTTATTTCTAGAAATAAGAGTTTTCAATTCAATTCAACTCCAAGAATGTTTAGATAAATCAAATTATGAAATCAGCATATGAATGATACCATTTAAAGCAAGTTTCAATATTTGAGAATAATTTGTTTATCTGATACTACAAATTAATTGCATTTTAAATCAAGTAAATCAAATTGAATAAATACATGAAAGTACAAATTGAAAAGATTATAAGGCATTTAATTGAGAGTTTGAAATCAATTGAAATAAAGTACAAATTTGAGAGAATTATAAGGTAAATGATTGAGAATTTGAGATTAATATCGATATTTTCAATACAAATTTGCAGCAAATGTCTCTTCTCCTATTTTCAAAAGTGAATACCATAAAATTCATCACATGATATTTTTAAATTTATTCTTTCCCTTTTTCTTTCAAGTTAAGTACCGTTAATTGATACCACATTAATCTTTAACTAATACTAATTTGACTTTTAAGCTCATATTTTCAAATTTGATTGAAACTAATTTAGTAACTAATTCATCTTAAATGAATCTCCCCCTTTTGCAAATAAAGGCATTTTCAATTAAATAATCTTTTAAGATCAAATTATTTTCTTTAGTGTTTTCTTCTTCTATTGCATATATTTAAAGTAAGCATATTGAGTTTCAAATAATCAACCATCAATCAAATAATCAATCAAATCATGATGCAGTGAAAATTTTTTTTAATGAAAATTTTGCTTTCATTGATTTTAAAATGAAATATTTACAACAAGATGTTTTCAATCATGACAACATCAAAATGATCAATTGATGTAAAGCATTTTTGAAATATTCATTGATCATTAAAAAATGATGACACAATTAAATCAATCAAAGTATGAATCGACAAGTCGAAAAATATATAAATGCTTAAATCAAAGATGAACAAATCAAGCAATATAAGTGATTTCTTTTCAAGTTTAAAAAATTATTTCTTTCGACACAACTCAACTAAAAATAAAATAAGATTTAGTTTAAAAAATATTTCTTCCTCATTTAGAAAGTATAATTTCAATACTATATTTTTTTTGCTGAAAACTATAGATTCAAAAAGAAATACTTTTCAAATTTAGCTAAGGAATAGCTTTAAGCTTTAAAGATCCAAGATAAATAGATTCTTTCAAAATTGGAAATTTGGATATATTATCATAAAGAGATTTGTTTAATTTAATTTTTTTAATAATTATTTTTTTAAGAAAATATTTTTTTTCTCAAGAAATATTATATATTGAGTTCAGAAAAGATATCAAATATTTGCAATTTATCTCAAACATTATCATATTAAAATATGGCTGTGCAAACTTAGATTTGAGACAAAGCATTCTTTGCTTCCTTTTTTTTGTCAAAAGATGGAGTACAAGGCGATAAAATCTGATATCAATTGTTTTAATTTTTTGATAAAAAAAGATGAATCCATTAAGTTCAGATCAAATTGTTTTGATAAGTCATTTTGAGCTGATACCAATAGACTATGCAAACAAATTATAGAGAGATTTACTATTTAAATTTAGTTCTTTTTTTTAAAAAATATCACTCAATTTAGTTCAAAAAAGATATGAAATTCTTTGAATTTATCTCAAAAGATATCATATAAGCTATGCAAAATCAGATTCGAGATAAAATGTTCTTTTCTTTTTTTGCCGAAAGAAAGCAATGGAGTGCAAGGCAGAAAAAAATCTGTTCGATACCAATTGTGAAACTTCACTTAAGGATGAATTTTTTTTGATACCAATGTAAAACATGAATAAATAAGATCACATGAATGCTTAGGTATAAGTGAACCAACAAGTCAAGCAACAAATAAATGCATATTAATGATTTTTTATGAGATTCAAAAATTATTTATCTAGAATTTTCATTTGGAGTAAAACATTTTTCAAGATTAGGCTTGATACCAATTAATTATTAAAAATCGTGATAGGCTCAAACCATGCAAATTATGATTGAATAAAAAGTAAAATAGAAATGATTTTTCTAAAGCAAATCAAATAACTAGAACAACAAGAGTGCATAAATAGATCAAAATAATTTTATTTTTAATATTTTTATAATATTTTTTTTTATTCAGTTTAAAATTATTTCTTTCCTATTTTTCATAACAAGTGCTAGAAAATTTGACTTTCTTAACTCTCTTCCTGTGTTGGAAAATTAACTTTTCTTAATTCTTCCACTGTTTTGCAAGCAAAGCACATATTGAGTCAAACAAATAATATTAAACACATTGAATTTCCAAAAAAAATGAAATTTTCATTGGTTAGCCAATGGTGGTTATAAAGATAAAATCATGAAAGCATGCAAAATGTATGAGAGCTATATCCTATATAGATGCCAAAAATAGATTGAAAAGATCACTAAAGCTGTGGAAAGGAATCCTAGCATCTTAAGCAAGTATATATCAGGATAATCCTAAGATGTAGGTCTAGGCTAGGTAGGAGAGTATAGTCTAATATCTTCAAATGGCTGGGTCCAATAGCGAACATCCTCCCTCGCTGCAATGAGTGCCTGAATCAATCTTCTTAACTTGTCTTTGACCAATGATAATGCCTCCATCTGATTTTATCTCGTTTGGTGTGCCTTTGATATGTATCTCTAAAGCTCTACACAGACTGACGTTACGATCTTGATGGAAAGTCTTTCAACAAATGCATTCTCATCCAGCCGATCAGGTAATCATGAGCTAGTATCTGGATGGCTGGTCTATGAAAATAAAGCTATCTTTATTTGTTCATGTTGCTTTGCTGGCTCTTTGTTTTGATATGTACTATAATAGGCTCTGCTGTAGGAGTCTCATCATCATTTGCTATAGCATGAGAGCTGATATCCTCAATATCTTCAATCATCATCTTGATCAAATACAAATCTTAAATGTGTAGCTGCTTGAGATAATCCAAGATGCTCCTACTGGTCTGTATATGTGTAGCGTATGTTCAATGCTATCAACATTTATCTCAATCTGCACACCTTTCACTTTGAAAAATAGACTTACTCTTTGGGCAAAATGCTTTTGGGGGTACCATTGGAGAATAAGGACTACGAGATTAGAATAGAAATGGAGATGAAAGATCCGATTTTAGTAGGAGGGGTTGGAAAGGAATTACGGTTTGAGAAAATTTATAATGGAATGATAGAGCCTTGGAATATTTTCAAATAGGAGAACTAATCCCAAAAAAAAGAAGTCGACTTTTGCTAAATCAAGAGTCGGCTCCTGAAGAGAGGTTGACTCCAATAGAACTGGGAGTCGGCTCCTCGAAGCAGAAAACAATTCAAACATTTTTTGATTCAAAAAAAATGAATCAAGTTGAATAAGATTAATAGGCAATCAAATCGATGATCAAGAAAGATATTTAAGTCAAATTGGGGGATCAAGAATTAATCAATCATGGGGGCAAGATTATCAAGTCAAGGGACTTATGTAAAAGAAAATTTAGATATAGACTCTATGAGTTTTGGTTGAACTATGAAATTTCAAATCCTTAAGGATAAGCTAATATGTAATGTAAAGTTTTATGAATAGATGTTTTATCTTCAAGTACTTAGATCATGCAAAGTTTTGAAAAATTTTAATATTTAAGTATCTTATGGGGGAATGCCAAAAATCAGTTTTACATATATATTTAGTAATTCAAAAACATTCACATCCAATTAAGCATCTTTTAATTTAAGTTTACCAATTGCAAAATTGATATGGGAAAGTTATTATATCATGTTGAATTTTAAGATAATTTCAATTCATATCATTACATGATATTTATAGAGAAGAGCATATTGATCTTTAAAATTAAAATATTCAAATCATCAAAATCAATCAATCATACTAATCTTACTAATATATGAAAAGAATTTTAAGCAAGTAAACAAAATATGAAATTGTATTAAAGTCAATAGATTTAATCAAAATAACTTTAACAATCATTGATTGTATGATATGAGAAAAAGTTTAGATTATACCATGCATCAATATCCATCTCTTTTCATTTCCAAGGTATCCATAAAAATTTTCTTCCTTTCATTTCATTCGGATCCTTGGTGCACCTGCAAAATCACTTAATGATTTTTAGCACCCAAGTCATCTTAAGTCCATAGGAGTTAGTGTTCAAGGTTCCCTTCGAAACTCAAATTTGTTTAATCAAGGTTTGGCCAATTCTTTTAAAATTATAGTTTAAAATTTTTTGGCCAATTTGATTATATTTAAAGCACTTAATAGTGTGATCTTTAGTTGATGCTCTTGTGAATATTTTTAGTATTTTGCTGTTTTCTTGACATATTAGAATCGGTTTCTACTCTATTGAAAACAACCCCATTGGTTTTTACTATAGATTGGAGATTTTGAAAGCTAATTATAAACTTTTCAGTAATAGGTTTCAAAACCTCAACTTCTTTTCTTAATTTTTTATTTTCTACCAAGATTTCTTTCTTTTCATTTAAAAGATTTTCATTTTCTTTTAGGAAGGATTTTAAAACATTATTTTTCTTCTTAAGCTCTATATTTTCTTTCAAAAGAGATTTTTCAGAAATCAAAAATTTTTCTTTTTCTTTTATTAAAGATTTTTGTGATTTCACAAGTTTATCTTTTTCTTTAACTAGAAATTTTTCAGATTTTATAAGATTTTTTTTTCTTAGTTAAAGTGTCAATTTGTTTCAAAAAGTCTTCCTTTTCTTTGGCCATGTTTTTCATATTTTTTAATAGATCTTTTTCACTCAAAATTTTATTTTTCTCTTTAATCAAAGATAAATTAGATTTTTTAAGTTCTTTATTATGTAGCCTTATGTTTTTATGTTCATCCATTAACTTATTGAAGGTTTCATATAATTCATTAAAAGTAAATTCAGAGGAGTGTTCATGATATACCTCGTCATTTTGAGTCATGAGGCAACAACTTGCTATACCTTCTCTTTTTCATTCTTCTCGTCTTTGCTTTGCTCTCCCTTAATCAATGCTTTCGTTTTCTTTTGTTTCTTCATTTTCTTCTTTTTATTTTCATCCTCATGACTCAGAGGCATAAGTTGGGGTGAGCTTTCTTCTCTTCATGGGAGCTTGATTATTCTTTTTGATTTGCTCTTCCATAAGTTGTTTTCAATTTCTCCCATATTTGATTTGCTGAAATACATGAAGAAATTGCATTAAATACATTTATATCTAATGAACAATAAAGCATATTCATGGCCTTAGCATTTAGGTGCATTGATTCTTTATCAACAAATGATGCATCATGTGTGTGAGGGCCATTGATAATAATCTTTCATAGATTATAGTTGTGTGCTTGAATGAAGATTTTTATCCTAGCTTTTCAATAAGTATAATTTGAATTATCAAACAATGGAGGTTGATCAATAGAATGGCATTCATTAAAAAAAGATTCCATTTTGGATTATCAAGATCTTTAGCTCTTGACGGTTAGGTCAGCAATTAATAACAGAGCACCTGCTTTGATACCACTTGTTGCCCAACTATGCAATCCAAGAGGGGGGGTGAATTGGATTTTTAAAATTTTAAAGCTAAATTAGAATTACAAAGACAATGTGATGATATGCAAGTTGTGTGTGATGGGTGATTTAAGTAGGGTGAAAAGATAAATAGTAAGAGAGCAAGTATTTAACAAAATAAAGATGGAGAGAGAGCAAGCACACCACAAACAAGCAAGATTTATAGTGGTTCGGTGCCAACCTTGCACCTACATCTACTCCCCAAGCTCTTACTTGGAAATTTAAATCCACTAAACGTATGCAACAAGAATACAACGTCGGTACCTTCGACCCTAGCTATTCCAAGCTAGAACATTTGTTTTTCGGATATAAGTCAACCCAATACAATCCGATTCAAGGTTCGGATCAACCTTTTCAAGTTTTGGAATCCTCAAAACTTAAATCAAAATAATAAAACAGAGTATAAGTGTTAACAACAATGAAACACAAAGTTAGCTCCTTTAATGAGCAAATAAAACGTTAAAAACTCTTTACACAACAAAGGAAGAAGCTTTTCTGATTTTTCTTAAAGTTGTTGAAGACTTGAATGAGCATTTGAGGGGTTGGTGAGCTTGAAATGAAAGCTTCTTTGCTTGGAGAAGGCTTATTGCTTAGGGCTGAAATGAATGCTTGAATTTTTTATTTTCTTTCCTTCTTTTTGGGCCTTTATATCTTCAATAAGTGTTAGAGAGAAATCTGGGTAGGTTTAGAACCATTGGAGAGCTTTAAAAGCGCATTAAATACTGTCAAAACGGACAAAAAAATAGCCATTGCGAAGTTTTTCGGTCATAGGGGTCAACCTCTGAGATAGAAACTTGAAAAACTCATTTTCTGTGTTTTTGGCCTTCGGAACAGCAGAGGTCGATCCTGGGGTCGATCTCTGGCATAGGAACAACGTGCCAAACAGCCCGTTTCAGCAAGGGAAGACCTAGGGGTTGATCCTTTTCTTCAAAATTGATTTTCTCCCAAAATATGCATCCAGAATTCATGAAACTGCCTCCAATAGATCAAAAATTTTCTAGGCTTGTTTTTGAGGCTTCCGAAACAGATTTTCTCCAACTTTGTAACATTTATGATTTTGCCCCTCATCATCTTTCTTCCTAATTTTCTTTCAAATTATGCATCCAAAATTTATAAAACTGCCTCCAATAGATTAGAAATCTTTTAGGCTTGTTGTTGAGGCTTCTGAAATATATTTTTTTAATTTTATAAAATTTACAATTTTGCCTCTTATCATCTTTCTTTAGTAAACTTGAAATTTCTTATTGAACCTGAAACACAATTGATCTTTTTCCAAGCCAAAATTATTAGTATCCTCTTAAATGTTTTGTAATCATCAACATCAATTCTTGGAGCAATATAGGATTTCGTTGAAGGCTTGAAGCTCTCCCTCAAGGGGCCTTAATGTTAGATGAAGAAGCTCACAAAAGCTCTTTAGCAGATTTTAACTGAGAATTTATTTTCTATATAAGTTTCAAGTTATATTATGTAACAATTGAGTTACTTGTAAAGTTTGCCTTCCTCTTCTCTGATAGTGGTAGATTCAAAAAATTTAAAACATCATCATCATCAAGTTTGCCTCCCTCTTGTCTGATAGTCGTGGATTCAAAAATTTAGAACATTTACTAAGGTTCATTACTGTCATCATCATTGTCATCTCCTTAGCTAAAATTGAATGTGATAGGCAAGTCTTTGCAACTCTGTTATTTGCAGGATTGTTTTCTTCTACATATTCTTAACCAAAGTTTAATGTGACAGGGACTTTGTTACTGGCTTCCACAAGCGAAAGAAGAAAAGGAGAAAAGAAGCTCAAAGACAACTGAAAGAAAAGGAGAGATTGAAGCGTATTGAGGCTCGTAAGAAGGTTGGCCTCCCACATGCATATCCCTTGTAGATCCTTAGATGTAATAAGTTATATTTGAAATAGAATGTCCGACAATGGGAGTATCTTGACTAGCTTGTTGCTTTTGTTGGTTATTAAAGAATGATTCTCTTATAGTACCATTTTATCTTTTACTTTTAATTTCCTTATTATGAGAACTACCTTTTTGCATCATCCAAAGGAAATGTTGTCACAAGACAGACTTATTTCAGATCATAGTATGATCCATGATTACTACATTGCTAATTGAAGTAGTAACATTTTTATCTCTAATTGAAATAATTATCGCATACTTTCATGTTTTGTTACTACTAAGTCAAGTGAGCTTTGTTTGAGTCAGTCAGTTCAGCTAGGGCCTGTTTGGCTGGCTTACTGCTTGCATTGCTCATCTGTTGGAGAATTCCAACATGCGCTGATCATGAGAAGCTGTTAGTATATGGGACAGGAAACCATGGATTATGCAAATTTTGGAAATTGGGATGCCATAAATCAACTTGGAAGAAAGGATTCCTGTATCCAAGTTTCTTTTTTTAGTATTGCATGATCTGAGTAATCCCTGGTTCCAAGAGACTCTCTCTCTCTCTCTCTCTCTCTCTCTCTCTCTCTTTATGTGGTTACCTCTTTTCTCATGATCAGCCCAAACCAGGCTTCTCTGGTAGGCAGATTTTGCAGACATCTCAGCTTGCACCATATAAAAGCTTAGCCAATGAATATTGTAATCCTATTAGGAAAATTGATACTTAAGCTATACACTAAAGTGATAAATATTGTTTCTTAATCTAATGATTTGAAGTCATGTGAATTTGCAAGGAGATGCTCCTATGAAGAAAGTCGATGAATGAAATGACTATATGCTTCAAGACAACTGTGTGATAGTAAATAATCAGGTATACCATGTGAAATTAGGAATAGATAAGATAGTTCTTTAGAAAGGGTTAAATTTAATGGTCAGAAGTAAAATGATATGGTCAACTTTGAGCCTTTGATGATTGAAAAAGATTTCAGCATCTTAGGACAGCATTGATTACAAAATTGGTATGTCTTGATGTTAAAAACTTGTCATAGATTATTTACACTTCACATAGGAAGCATCTATTTCTTTAGTTTACTTAAGACCGTTGATAATTAGAATTGCTTAAGGAGAAGTCTGCTAAGCACCTTGTATTTATACATGAGGTTACATGGTTACAATAGGAAACGAATCAATTACAATAGAAAATAAATCAATGACAAATATCTCCTACCAGATATGGAAATACATAAATTAAAATCCTTGATTTGTAGACACAAATCAAGGATTATAGGGATATCAATCAACCTGATTTGTAGACACAAGTCAAGGGATATCAATGAATACCCCCCCTCAAGTTGGTGCGTATATATCATATACATCAAGCTTGTTACATATGTATGTTATCCTCGGACCCCGAAGTGATTTGGTGAAGTTATCTGCTAGTTGATCGTTAAAATTCACAAACGAAGTAGTGATTTTTCCAGAGATGATCTTTTCTCGGATGAAATGGCAGTCAATCTCTATATGTTTAGTCTGCTTATGGAAAACCGGATTGGAAGCAATGTGCAAGGCTGCTTGATTATCACAAATAAGTTTCATAGAGCCTATCTTGCAAAACTTTAATTCTTGAAGCAGTTGTCTCAACCATATGGTTTACACGTAGTAAGGGCCATATCTCGATATTCTGCTTCTGCAATTGATCTGACAACCACATTCTATTTTTTACTTTTTCATGAGATAAGATTGCCCCCCAATAAGAACACAGTACCTAAAAGTCGATCTTTTATCACTAGAGGATCCTGTCCAATCTGCATCTATATATGCAACAATGTCTTTGTAGCCTCTATTTTCATAAATCAATCTTTTTTGGGGAGAACTCTTAATATATCTCAAGATTCGAACAACTGCATCTCAATGACCGTCACAAGAAAAATTAAGAAACTGACTCATAACACTAACATCGAAGAATATGTCTGGTCTAGTCATGGTGAGATAATTTAATTTTTCCACCAGTCTCTGATACTTGCCCGGATCTGAATAGGACTCCTCTGATCTGGTAAAAGTTTCACATTTGGATCCATAGGAGTATCCATTAGCTTACAATTTAGCATTCCAGTTTCTTCGAGAATGTCAAGGGCATATTTCCTTTGAGAGATGGCAATGCCTGTTTTTGATTGAGCTTCTTCAATCCCAAGACAGTATCGCAAGGCCTAAGTCCTTAGTTTGAAAGTGTTGAAACAAGTGCTGCTTTAGGCCTTTGATATCGTCATGATCATCACCTGTAATGACAATATCATCCACGTAGACCACAAGATGGATGCATAGATTAGAGGATGAATGTTTCTAAAACATAGAGTGATTTGCCTCACTACGGATCCTGCCAAATTGCTGTATGACTTTACTAAATTTTTCAAACCATGTCCGGGAAGACTGCTTAAGGCCATATAGCGATTTGTGTAACCTGCAAACAAGACTCGTCTATCCCTGAGCAGTAAATCCAGATGGTTGCTCCATGTAAACTTCCTCCAAGTCACCATGTAGAAAGGCATTGTTGATGTCCAATTGATATAGAGGCCGATGGTTCATGGCAGCCATTGATAAGAAGAGCCGGACAGATGCCATCTTAGCAACAGGAAAGAATGTGTCCCCAAATCAAGACCAAAGATTTGAGTATAGTCCTTAGCCATAAGGCATGCTTTTAAACGATGCACTTATCCATTAGGGCCCACTTTAACAGTAAAAACTCATCGACAATCAATTGTAGATTTTCTAGGAGGGGAAGGAACAAGAGTTCATGTGTTATTGGAATCCAAGGCTGCCATCTCACTAATCATTGCCTGACGTCATTCTGGATGGAAAAGTGCTTTCTCAACAGCTTTAGGAATAGAAATAGATGACAAGGCAGAAACAGGCATAATGGAATGAAGATAAATGATGATAGCTTAAGAAATTATAAATAGGATGAGGATTATGAGTAGAGCGTATACCTTTACGGAGAGCTACAGGCCGGTCAATGGAATCCTCAGGTAGGCCTGGGGCGGAGAGCTACAGGCCGGTCAATGGAATCCTCAGGTAGGCCTGGGGCAGGTGGAGATGTTGGAGCAGGAAATGAATCACCTGAATCTTGAGTAGGAACAATATCCGAAATCTCATGTTGTGGTCGATGCCGATAAGTGATCAGTGGGCATGGTAAGGAATCTATTGACTGAGCAGGCGGAGCAGGAGGTTTGGGCACATATGAAGCTGAAGAAATAGCGACCGACAGATCAAGATAGGAAATCGGTAAGAGCTGAGAGATGGATTACTCCACTGGTGAGTTGAAATAAGGTATGTCCTCAAAGAAGATATTTGCAGACATGTAAAATTGATGTGTGGAAGAAAAATAACACTGATAGCTCTTTCAAATCCGAGAGTAACCAAGAAAAATGCATTTAATAGCACGGGCAGATAGTTTATCAAGACTTGGAGAAAGATCATGCATAAAATAGGTAGAACCAAAAACACGAAGGAGAACAATATAGAGAGGGTCCTTAGGAAACAAAAAAGAATGAGGTACCGGGTTATTTAAAACAGATGATGGCTTTCGATTTATCAAACAACCAACGGTGACAAAAGAGTACGAACTATCTTAATAATATGACGATGTTTTCTTTCGACTATGCTATTTTGCTGTGGAGTATGTAGACAGGTGGACTGATGAATCATGCCATGAAAGAATTGAAGTAGAAAAATATTCTTTTGCATTATCACTACGCAAAATGCGAATAGAGTATCCAAACTGAGTTTGAATTTCATTGCAAAAGTTTTGAAAAATAGTAAACAATTCTGAATGATTTTTCATTAAGGATATCCAAGTATATCTTAAAAAATCATCAATGAAAGTAACAAAGTACCTATATTCTAAGATAGAACTGACACGACTAGGATCCCAAATATCAGAATGAACAATGTTAAAAGAAGATTTTGCTCGATTATTTACCTGGCTTGAAAAGGACGCTCGAACAAGTTTCCCAAGCTAACATGACTCACTTTAAAGATTGCAAATGAGAGAGATGAGGGAACATCTTTTTCAGCTTATTTAGACTCGAATGGCCCAGACGATGGTGAAGGAGACTAGGAGACTTTGTGACAGCACATGGTAGAGGGTGGAGGCTGGAGATAATTAAATCCTTGGGATTTAGATCCTACACTAATCGTCTGTCCCGTGCTCTGGTTCTTTATAAGAAAAGAATCAGCAGCAAAGATTATAGAGCAGTCAAAAGTGCGAGTAAGTTGACTAATAGAAATTAAATTAAAGGGGCAACTTGGTGTAAAAAGAACAAAATTTAAGAATGAAGAAGGAACAAGCGTAGCTTGATCAATGCTAGTAGCTTTAGCTTTAGAGCCATTGGCGAGGATGATGTAATGTAGTGTCTTGGAAGATGATAATTTTGAAAAAAATGAAAGGATTACCGGCTATATGATCAGAAGCACCAGAATCCAAAATCTAGGATCCACCAGACGAAGAATGAGAGAGGCAAACTATAGAATTACCAGTATGGGCAACAGTAGCTGAAGATGAAGCTTGTTGGGCTGCTTTAAACTGAAGATACTCCTTGTATTCATGGTTTGATAAAATATTTTGGTTGTTACATCCAATACCTGGTGTCTGAGATGGTGTCACATTAGCTAATTTCTCTGAAAAATCATGCAAAGAATAGCACCGGTCTCGAGTATGGCCCAAGCGATTACAAAAGAAATATTGAAGGCAATTACCAGATTCATGGCCACCTCTATCAGCACCACGCCCATGGCCTCGGCCTTCACGGTCAGCCGTGTTAGAGACAAAGGTTGAAGATTCTAAGATTTTTTTGGAAACCAACTCCAGATGTTGCCTCCGAAGAAGGAACTCCAGAGAAAGCAAAGAAAATAAGGCCCTTCTTCAAGTCTGATGCGGAAGCCATGAGAGAATGATTTTACTTAATAGACCTAACAATGAGATGATGATTAAAAATAGGGGCAGAACGGCAAAAACTAAAATAGAGGCAAAAACGTAAGGAGGGGACAAAGACAGTGTTGCCAAGATTTGCCGAAAAGATACACGGTAAGGAGATCTGGCTGACTAGAAGCTTTTCCATGGAGGATAGGGAGTCCACTGGATTTTGACAAAGGCTCTGATATCAACTTAAGACTGTTGATAATCAGAATTGCTTAAGAAGAAGTCTCCTAAGCATCTTGTATTTATATATGAGGTTACATGGTTACAATAGGAAACGAATCAATTACAATAGGAAACAAATCAATGACAAATATCTCCTACCAAATATGGAAATATATAAATTAAAATCTCTAATTTGTAGACACAAATCAAGGGATATAGGTATATCAATCAACCTGATTTGTAGACACAAATCAAGGGATATCAATCAACAAGTTTCATAATATTTTTGCCATTGTCATTGTGCTGCTTCATCAATTGCGGAGTAAAAACTTTGGAAGCATGATCTTGTCTGGGTTTGAATGAGATAGATATACAAGGATAAAATAGAGATAAATACATGTGGTGAAGTTAATGAAAAATTACATCTAGAGAGGTTTGATTCTTCTTATTGAGAAAAATGAGCAGTCACCAAATATATTATACCAATCAATGGTCTGATTTGTTTTTTACGATTTTGTGGTGCGTGTTGTGTTATAAGCAGTTCGTTAATTACCACGTGCTAGAAAATGTGGAAAAGAGAGCCTCCTCATCTAATGAGTCAGAACTTCTTTGTGCTTGCTCGCTTTTGCAGTAAATAGTTGGCAAGACATCATGTTCATATTGTTGCATCGATGAATTGTTTTCTGGTCCTAAATCTCACTAGAAATGTATCTATAATGTACTTAATTGTTATTCTATGATTTACAAATGAAGAAAGATTGTGCTTTTCCTTTTAATCTTTGAGCCTATTTGCTACTTGAGCATTTAAAATAGCTTAGACTGAAAGTTGGTTCTCCTTATAATGAGGTATTACTTTGGATGCGCATTTCAGCATTTAGGGGAATTTTCAAGTATCCATGTTGATATTCCTTTTGTTCTTTTTGTTTCTTTCTTTCTTTCTTCCAATCTTCTTTTGAAGGGCATGATGTGAATTATGTTCGTGTTTTCATGGGAGTTTATGCTTTGCTCTCCCATCCAATCATGCTCTCTGAATTTGATAAAATAACCTTAATACATGCTGGATAGGTCAGTGCAAATATGATTGTTCAACTTTGACACTTCACGTCTTTGACATCTTTATTCTTTGAATGGTGTATTGAAGTACTCAACGATATTTTTGATCATGTGAAGTGATTGGCTCATTGGGATGGTGAGGATTGTTAATGACTATATTGGTGCTCAGAAGATCCTATTTTGAATAGGCTTGAATCAAGGTGCTTGTGAATATGTTTGTTTAACTTCGACACCTTATGCTTTTGACAGCTTTCATTGCTAGATGGTGTACCCAAGTACTCAATGGTATTCTCAAATGCAGCGTGATTAGAATATTAGAGTTTACACACTGCAAGAACGGTTGGTAATTTGTTTGGTGTTTAGAAAATCTAGAATCTTAATAGGCCGGAACCAAGGCCATGCCCAAAAAGGTGCTAATATCCATGCAAATCCTAGTATAAGGACACCCCATTTTTGGCATTAGTTGAATGGTTAAGATATGTAATGCAGCAATTCTTCTAGCCAATTAATTCTGGAAAAATGAAAGCTTAGTTTCTTCAGTCATGATGATATACCAAATAAATATTTTTACTGTCTGTAGAAGGGCCTTTTTCTAAGGAAAGAAGTTGCAGGAGCAGGGGTTATTTTCAGAATGCTTGGTTGGCATGATAGTGGACCGTGGGAGCATATTTATGGATGACAATTAGTACAGACCCTCCGAAGGCCAAAACAATGGCCCTAAAGAGGTCTCCAGTGGCTAATCAGAAGAATAGATAACTTTCTTTCTGATATATTCTCAGTCTTTGAGAGGGTAGCAAATGAAATGACAGAATCCAGACAGTGGAAGGGAGATAACAAGGGATTTAGTAACTAGATAGAAAAGTTGGAGCTTACAGCATAAAGTGGGAACACCAGAGTGAAGATGCTGACTAGCTTGCAAAACAGGCAACACAAAGCTGATATCCCCAGTGGCAGTAGTAAAGATGTTTGTAGTTTCTACTTGATTTTAGTTCATGGTATCTGCAATGTGAAAGTTTTTGACAATGTGAAAGTTTGAGATGGATCCCTATGAGCTTACAAGAAAAGGGTAGTGGCTTTCTCGTATTAATCTCGACCTACCTTTTTTTTAAATGCCTGATTGAGAAATTTGATGAAAATCACACAGTCATTCAATAGTATCTATTTTGTTTGAATGACCTGTTACTTTTTGTTTGTTAGATGTTGTAGGTCACCCTTCTAAACAAGGTTTGCCGAACTGGTATTGGACGGTGTACCAACCGGTGACTGGTTCGGCACTATATAGGTCTGCACCGTGCTGTTCTTTGGCATTTCAAGCTACCCTTTTTTATTTTCAAATTTTAAATTGATGTCTGTCGGTAAATGGTTTATCAACTTCAATTCAAAATTTGCAAATAACAAAAAGGGCTTTATGTGCTTTGCTCCCTTTCTCCCCTATTCCATGGAGAATGGAGAGTGAGAAGGGAGGTGAGGTTGGCAGGGAGGAGGGGGGTGGAAGAGGAACAGGCCATTGTTTTGAGAGAGAGAGAGAGAGAGATTGAGAACCTTGTTGGCAGTGGTGTTGTCATCCTTCTGCATCATTTTCGAGCACCAGTGATGCAGATTAGGGTTTAGGCCTCAAGGGAGAAAGCTGAAGCTGCGATGGAGGAGGGATTTTAGCCATCAAATCACTCAAAGGAGGGCGGACTGTTTTTATATGATGAACCATGCTAGTAGCCCACTGGTCCGGTTCGGTACGCCTTAAATTTGTTGGTTTGGCATGGTTCAACATTCCCTGCTTCTAAATATGCTATAGACATAGTAGTGATACTTGACTAGAGACCCTAATGTGGTGGCTGCCTAGGTCTTTTGTTTCTACTAATAACGGAATGTTGCTATAGCCATCATGCAAAATTTTATATTTGTACAGTTTATGATATTGATCTTTTGTTTGTTGCAGCGGAAGCAAGAGAGAGAATTGGCCCTACATAGCAGACTGACTTCTTCAGAAAATCCAACAGGTTCGGATTCAGGAGTTGATGATGGCCATGATTGTGAAGAAGATGAAATGGATATTGGTGGATCAGTTTCAGGTATATTGCTAAATATAAATCAATATATCATTGTGTGATCAGGAATTGTTGGAAGTTCTTTTCAATTTGCATTTTATTTATTTATTTATTTTTGCCATCATGATTTTGTTCCCAGTTGAATAGGATTCTGACTTTCTGTGCTATTATTTTTCTCATGAAGAAACAAAGACATATGAAGATGGCACTACAACAATTACAGTGACCACAAGTGAACTTTCCTGCGAAGACAATGATCTGATGTCGACACATGCTATTCCTCAGCCAGCCTGCAGAGTCAAAAAGAGTAATAGCCTATCTGTGAAGAAGCAGCCATTGAAGAAAGTTCATAAGTACAATTCACACAATAAGGGTAGGAAGAAGCCTTCATTCCAGAAGAAGATAAAAAGAAGGGCAAGATAAACGTTAATTGATATAAATAATGATAGTTCCGTTTAAAGTTTTCTAAACCAGCAGCAGGATTCAGCATTTCATTTGCTTGTATGCAATGATGGTGGTTGACTAGACGTTTCTCTGAGTGCATCAAGCTATACTTTAAAAAAAAAAAAAAAAAAAAAACCCGATCATTTGCAATGCTGATAATTCTGGCTCCCCTATGTTCTGCATCCATTTTGTTGCAGAAAATTCCTGGTAAAACTTGTGTTGCAAAGGAGCATGCGTGATGATTTCTATCTTCCTGCCTGAGCTCATAGGTGAATGAAGACTGGAAGCCTAACCCTTGTGGGAACTGCAGGTGGCAATATCTGGTTATCCAAATTTCAGCTGTAATTTCTACACGTAGCTGCTGAATTAAGCATGATACTGCTGGGTTTATGTTATTTGGGGTTGTGATATGCAGATGTACTTGAACAGGCCAGAGTCCTGCAGATTGGCCTGCTTGCGGTATGGGGGTAGCAAACAGGAGAGAGGATTAGAGGTGGGTGTAGACCATACCAGAGTGTCTCGAGGTCTTCAAAAACTGATGTGAATGGTAGCGCATTCCTTCATCCTTGCTAGACTCTCAAAAAAGACCACCACCATCGACGCAAGAATAGAGTCTACATAATTACCACTGCTTCAAATTCGCTTCCTAGGGTCACAGGCCTTGTTGAGCTTTTACGACCTGGATGCCAACATTATGTCAGCCTATCGCTAGCTCGACCTTCAGCAAGTCATTCCGATTTGACGTTGCAAGGCCAAATGCTCAAGTGACACGGTAGGAAAGCCACAAGAGATCAGGAGATGATGCAGAAGAACAACAGTATAATATGAAACCCCCTTTTTTTTTAAGACATTTGCACAGAGATACATTTCACATTTATAGGAATCGTTATCAATTCGATCAATGTGCTGCTGCAAGGAGAGCGGCTCCTATTCCTGATCCATCCTCTGAAACTCTGAGAACAACATTTTGGACAACCTCCTCACCTAAGATCTCTGCAACAGCTTCATTTAGATACTCCCTGAACATGGAATAATTAGCATAAAGACCCCCCTCAATCGCAACAACCGTTCTCCTCGGTGTGCCTTTAGTTCTTCCACTTGCAACTCCACCGCTCCCATCTCGTCCTATTTTCTTTAATATTCCAACAATACCTGCAGCAGCTAATCGGGCAGCTCTTCGGGTAACTATGTCACACACTCTTACTATGAGCCTTCGTACCTTCAGTGAAACATGAGGCACCTGAAGTAACATCCATTAGTGAAAAGATAAGAAAACAAATATGATTGGCGATGCATGCAAAAGAACAAAACAATGACTTAACTGATAAAAATACCTGCAGATTTTCTGTCAGTATCCTTCTAACTTCTCTCAAGTCGGGAGAATCATCCTCATGCATGGCAGCCATCAAGGGTGTCCTAGATTGTTGAGAAGGGACATCGGGAAGGATTAAAATATTTTCATTTGTTGAAACCAGATGAGAAAAACAGTAAAAAGTGCTAATGTCTATAAGTTGATAGCAACATGCTAAAATGTATTGATTACCATTATACAACATCAGTAAAATCCAGATAAAAATAATAAATCAAAAAAAAAAAAAAAAAAGCCCTACTCAAAAGCTTTTCTTGGATGGACTGCAGAAACATAAGCATAGCTGCATTTATATCAATACCAATTATCACAAAGGGGTCCGAAATTACAATTGTAATGCTCTCCAGAACTAATGCACATTCCATGCCTGCACAGCAGTTTTAAGACTGAAGAAACATAATAGCAGCTAGCAACTTCCCTTGATAGTTTTCAATCTGATACAAAGAACTCAATACCACCCACTGATCCAATGTAGTGACATACATTTTTAATAATTATTATTATAGCACCATGAGTAAAAGGATACCATTTTAGCATCTCAAATCCCTGGTAGCACAGATGAACACACCTTTATAAAGAAACATGCATTCTCTATGATCCATGCAGTGAGGTCCTGAGGTTATGAGGTTATGCTGTATTATTAATTATCTAGTAAATGCCCAGTTGTAGTGAAATATTAATCTTCCCACAAGGCACCTCTAACACCTAAGAGATCAACCTTGTTAATGCCAAGCAACAAGCATAATTCCCTCTATATGCAGAAGGCTTTATTTGGAAAAAAGAAAAAGGTATTTCTGACCTTAGTAACAAGAATCTTATGTTTATGGTAGCACAACTACTTCCAAACTCCACGGAAACTTGTCCCTGCATCCAGCCCGCAAGAATATTCCAGCAAGAATATCCTGCAAGAATCAAGCCTATTGGACCACCCAGCCCTCATCTTCTAAGAGCCCACCAAATCCCGGCATTAGTCCCTGCCTGTGGGCCTGTTAGTCTATAGGAGGAAGAAAAAGACCCATGGAAGTCTTTTATTTCTCCCCACAGCATTCAGCCTGAGGAGCTCCGGTGGTGGGTGGGGGGGTGGTGTTGGATTGATATGGGCTATATACTCAAATGGACTTCCCAGTCCACAAATCCAGCAAGAAAGGCCCCAAGTGTTTTCTTGTCAATATTTTTAAGAGACCTGCTTCCCTGTACTTGCACCCAACATGCTTCCATGAACTAAATTAATGACCGAGTGGACTAGAAAAACCACGTAAACAATAAGCCTATGGACTTATGGAGGATGGAGTTTATCTGCACTCAGATTTGTCTGCAAAAATGGAACTCATCAGATAAAATTTATCCCCTGAGGTCCATATAGATATGTACACTACATGTTGATACCTAACAACAGATGGTAGACTGATACATCTGGAAATGTGGCCTTGAAATTAAGCAGTTTTGTTTCACGCCAAGCAAGGCTATGGTGCAGCATATATTGAACAACAGAACACACGACACAACTCTGTTTCACAATTCAATAGCAATCAAATCATACAAACGTAAATCAGAGAATGAAAATAGCAAACAAATCATACAGTGGAGAATGATGGTCATGAAATGATGTTGGACAGACATTGCATCAACATATGCATAATCAAGCTGTGTGGACATCCATGGACATCAAGGTCTACAAGTCTGGTACCAGAGCTGGAACCAGCCAGTGATTGATTCTATATGGTATGACCACAAACCGTGCCATGCCCGAAACAAGGAAAAGGAGGGGGAGAAAACCCAAATGCTAACCCTAGAGTCGAGGGTGGAGAGGGAGGAGGAGAGGAAGGTGAAACCTAGGGGAGAGGGTAGAGAGAGAGAGAGTGTGTGTGTGTGGGGGGGGGGGGGTCATTGTTGGGTCATGGTCGAACATGGTGGAACTAGGGGTGGGAGAGCGGGAGGAGAGACAGGGTGGAAGAACACATGAAGGCTCAAAGCGGTCAGAAGTGGGGGTCGGGGGGGGTTATTTTTGGGAACTGTCTCGATTGGCCAAATTGCCTGGTTCTTGACCAGTTCATATAGTATAGCCCAAAGCTCCCAGTTCGGTATGGTTTGGCTAATCCAGGTGGATTGTACTAAAAACATCTGAAAAAGGCTCCTATAAGAAGAGGTAGGTAGTTTATGTTGAATGTTGTAAGAAAGGAAGAGAGCCCTTAATTAACATGGAGAGAGGTCTGAAAGGATATGCAGAAACTTGGAATAACATCAGAGATAAGAATACTTTGGCATTAAGGATTTGTAAACTTGATCCAATTAGTTGGGAAAAGTCTAAACGATTATGAAATTGTGTGCTGAGAGAAGTCGCATCATTGTTCATCTGTATAGGGTTTAATATAAGCAGGTTACAACTTGTCTGCAAATTAAAGATGGTGGTCTTGAACATCTCATTACCAGATCAGTTATGTAAAACTCAGCCAAGCACCATCTATCTCCCACATGTCAATTATCTGTTCCAAGCCGAGCAAAATCTCTACATATTTTGTTTTGTGATAATGGACTAAATGCACAAGCTCA
Organism: Cocos nucifera; assembly: GCA_006176705.1. Taxonomy (NCBI): domain Eukaryota; kingdom Viridiplantae; phylum Streptophyta; class Magnoliopsida; order Arecales; family Arecaceae; genus Cocos; species Cocos nucifera. The sequence continues at coordinate 156,800 of QRFJ01000786.1, read as the reverse complement.
TTTTGAGTTGTGCCACATGCATATATTGAGAAAAGAGTTATGAGTTTATTGACCATAATTTGAACTTCCGTCTTTCTTTTAACTCCAATTTCTTCAAGCAGGTAGAGTTGATAATGAATGCAATTCACCTTAAAAGTTCAATAGTTGTCTCAACCTGACAGCACAATCAATGGAACTTATGACTTTGCATGGAGCACCTTCTATGCTGACAATCCACCAACAGTGAATATTGTAAATACTATATGATATGGATGGGTACTTTGATCTTTCTTGCTACTACTAGACATTCTCATTGGTTATGAAGCATATAGATAATATGATATCCTTGTTGAATCTTTTCTTCAAAGTTTGGCGACCAAGCACACATTCTCATTGGTTATGAAGCATGGACAATACGATATCCTTGAAACTTCTCTCTACGCCTTCTCCCACTGAATTCTTAGTATAAACATGATAGAAAGTGCACCCTCTTTGCAAACAAGGACTTCTTCCTTGGACGGTCAAGCCTAGCCATTCCAACTATTATTTCATACATGGTTTCATTATGTCTTTCTCTCTCAACACTTGAGAGTTCAGTTTCAGAAAACTCATATTTTCCTTGCCTGTAGCCAAGATATTTTTCATTTTCCAAGTCATCCATTTATTTTTCAAGCCAAAATTGACAGGTACTTGAAAATGATTTATGAAGAAATCAATTAAATCATCAAAAACATGGGAACTAAGCAAAATATGTTTTTGTTTAGAAAAATAATCTTTTGTTGGTATGCATTATAAAAGTTGTCTAAATAATGCTTCTTAAATTTAACCAAAATAGTTACATAAAGTCATATTATAAAATGTCAATGCACAAACATATTATTCAAACAAATAGAAATTCATTGCCAATAAGTTAAAGACAGGAAGTACAGATATAAAGTACCCATCATAAGTCATAACCATAGAAGTATAATTCAAGATATCCCCAACCGATTTCACCCAAGTCCCAAGATAGACTGCAATACAACTAAAATAAACAATAAACCCATCCAATTCCACAGAAATTGAAATTATCTCACCTATGTTGTTTCTTCCTGAGGTGGTCTTCCACGTTAAGGACAAAATGTGATAACCCTTCTGTGCAAAAAAGACATTAATATTTCAATCTCCAAATTCCTATTATATGGACAACTTCTCACTCTTCCCTTCCTCCCATCTTCATTTTGATACCCCACTACTTCTTCATAGAAAACAAAATATTTTTTTATGTCGCTATCAGTCTAATCCATTGGTATTTATGCACAAACAATGATCATCATTTTGCTAGAAATCCTTACCTTATTGGATTGATCTCCCTATCATGTTAGGGTCTTTACACATCAATAGTTGTTTCCTTCTTCCTCCTGGGTAACTTCTGTACAAGAACCATCATGTTATAGTTTTTCCCCTTCTCTCTTCTTTTTTTCCCCTTTTTGACCCACTTTAGGGGGAGGATGTTGGAGCCTAAGTTTGTGCATGCATACGTTGTATCTCTTGAATTTTTTAATGTGATTTTCATTATTGCCATGCACATACCATGCCTTTGCCCACAAGTAGAAGGAAAATAGGGTTTGGGGGGGGGGGGGAGGGGGACATGTTTTTATCACTTGTTCAATATGCTTAGCATTGTCCTAACAGAATCATCATCACAGCATTGCCATGTACACAACATGCCGTGACCCTCATCGTAGCGAATGATGCACCTTATTCCATCTTTAAAAACAATACCTCAAGTTTCAAATTCATATCAGGAATCATAAGCAACAAGCTTAGGGTTGACTAACATAGAAATAGCACTTGTGGCGCGGATCATAAAAAATAGCAAGAACAATAATAGCATGCTAGACACAAGAATTCATCTGTCATTGCCAAAACTTTAGAGCTTCTTATCTAGTAATAATTAAATATGACATTCTATTTGTTGTTGATTAAGGACTAATTATTAAGAAAAAGTTCTGAAAGCACATTTAGCACCACTAATGCTAGAAGAAATATCAGCCATGCACCAGGGAAGGCATAAGTGAAGATAAGAAACAAGGCCAAACTATTCTACCTAGGAAATAACTACTCTATCAAATACTAATGATTCAAGGTCATGTACCGGATGGAGAGAATGTCTCGTATATATGTATTAGGTACACTATAGCTAGGCATCACAACAGCTGCTTAGACTTGACATCCTTGCATGTGATGAACATAACTTGATACCTATGTTACAGGCTTCAAAAAAAGATGGTGTAAGGGTTCTTAAAGGGAAACATGCAACTACAGCACTGTATAAAACAAAAATATGCCTTAAATGTAAGCATGTAAGCAAAGAGTGGTGCAGAGGAGATGTGAGAGAGAGAGAGAGAGAATAAATATAGCAATGATCAGATGGGGTTTCTCAACAACAGTGAGCTGAAATAGTTCAAAGAATGGCTATATTATGTTTTTGAAGATGCAACCAGAAAATAAGCATGAAAACAGTAACAAGTATGAAAACAGTGACAAGCGGCATTGAAAAACAATTTTTTTTCCTGGAATGGTCATATAAAATCTTCAGCAAAGAAACCGAAAAGAATATGCAAAAGAGCAATACAATTAGGTGGAAGTGTCAATCATAAACAAGGAATAAGCTGCAGGTATGATATTGCGCAAAAAGAATTCAATGACTTAATGTAATGTTATCCCACCAGTCACATACCTTAACAAAAAGCGTATCGACAAATTGTAAGCATCCTCTCCAAATATATCTGACTCCTGTGACATCCTATAAAGCACCCTTCTTGCAATGTCACCCAGATACATTCCTGAAATCATTTTTTCAAAACCCTGTAGCTAGAAAGGTCTGTCATAATATTTCTTGGCTGAAAAAGTGCAAGTGCATAAGCATAAAAAAGTAGCAGGAGCTTGCCTGATCATTACTGTTAAGGCTCTCATCATCTAGAGCGATATCATAAGAAGTTCTAGGTAAATGTGATGACCAGAAATTTCCCCATTCCATGTTGACAACCTAATCAGCATGATAATGCAGTTGACATAGATAAGCAGATCTGAACCATAACAGAGTCATTCTGCCATTGCAGTAATTTTATCTCGGGTTACAAACAAAAGATACCGTGCCTCCAGAATTTGTAAGCAGGCCTTGACACTTAATAATTGCATCAGTGCGTTCCACATAGCAGGCATTGGTGCCCGTTCCAATAACCACTGCAGCCACAGTGTCCTCATCATAATAGTGGCAAAGAGCTAAAGTGCCCACAATATCATTGACCTGCTAACACAGATAAAGCCTATAAATTAATTATTTCAGTGACATATTGCATTACTATTCTTAATTGACTATGTACTATGCTCATTATGAACAGAGCATGGGTAGTAGGGATGGGCAGACATGTCTGCATCGAAATTCCACTTGATATCCTAGTAATTAAGAGACAATAACATCAGAGAGCATCCAAGGAATTCCCCACCAAAAGCAGTAATACTAACTTTCATTGATCCAAACTTCCATGGTTTGGCAGCACAGGAGACTTGGTGTTGCCTACTTTAAGATGGCTGGTATATAAAATAGAGAACCCAGATGAAGGAGAAAAGATAAACAATATAAAGGGATTTAACTTTGCACATCAACTGAGGTAGATGGATGGTTCCAACGTAATTAAAGCTGATTGACAGAGGGCCCTTGTATAATAAAAAAACTGGAGGGAGACTATGTTAGTCAAGAATGGTCGAAGGCATCACAAAAGTCATAAACTGAACATTTTTTCCCCTTGGGCTTGGTACCAGATATCCATTGGTGGTCTTCAATAGCAAAAGAGATGAAGCACCATGGGTCGTTGATCCAAACGGATCTCACTTTGAGTACAGGGAAGTCTGCTTGCTTCCCTCTTTTGAGGGTGAAGATCAAGGTCTGGTTGAACAGAGCTATCTCGCTCTCCTCTATTGATCGAGACCAACTTCAGCCACTATTGCTAGGACGGGCTTACTTAGACTGAGAACAGAGATTCTTTTCTCTGCTATGCTACTTTCCTCTTTCTTCCCTGAGGGCATTCCTTTCCTTCCAATAGAGCCAAACGGTCTTGCCCGGAATTGTATCCCCCCGATTCCTTCCCTTCTTGAAGAAAACGATACCGAGAACACTATCCATAAAAAAAAGGCAATACCACTTGAAACCGAGAAAATACCATCTGCGTCTGAAAATATTCTATTGCTATTCGGGAGAACACAGGCTTCGAAAGCTTACTGCCCGGAATCGAGACCCATGCTACTCTATTCTGGTTGAAGTACCTTCTGACACTACTGATTCCATCTTTCTATCGTTCGAGCTAGCCCCATTCCTTGTTGGTCGAGCGCAGCTCTTGTTCTCTTTCCCTTTCTTTGATCGAGCGCAGCGAGAAGCAAGTCTGGCGAACCTTGTGCTCAAAAGCCTTCCTTCTTTTCTTTCGAAGCCCAAAGCCTCATTGGTTGATCCAGCTCCTGCTGCTCTGTCAAATGCCGTCACGTCAATCACGCTTATTCTTTATAAGAGTATGCCCATCCATTAGAATCTTAGGCAATCCTTTTTCGGTGAGGGGAAGAATTCCGAAAAAAAAGGTTTCAACATTAGGGTCCTGTCCATAACGGGATGAATGAGCGAGCGTACTTCGTCTTTCGAGCTCCTGCTTCTTTTGATTGAACCTACCCGGACCTAACACACTCCGTCTTTGAAGCCTTTGTTCCCTTTGTTGCGTACTAAGGCACGTAGGCTTTTTTCAGCCTTTGATGGGACAATCATCTGACTCTTTCTTCGGCGGGAGAACGCACTTTCTTTCTGCAGGATGAGGACTCGGTGGCTCTCCTATTCCTATATCATTCAGACTTGGATGATCTCTCTTTCTCAGACTAGCTTGAAGACCTAGGCTTTGATGGTGGAAGCCTATTCAAAGAAGGCCCGACTTGCTAACTAATTAATAATGCAAATGCCAAATAGTCCCTTGCTCTTTATGCGCCTTTATTAGCTTAAAGCATATAAAGTGAAGTCTCAACGAGTCAAATTGAGTACGGCCTTAGACCTTTCTTCAGGAGACAGGAAAGCTTACTGAACGGCTTTTCAGTCAGCGTTGTAAGGGCTGGAAGGCAACAAGAGGGGAGGAGGGGGGCCAACATCTCAGGTGCCTTTTCATAAAGCTTTGGTGGCCGGGATGGAGAGAAATACGACATAGCATTTGAAACCCCACCCTTTCAATCATGATGTTGGGGTTCGGCTTTCACCTCTGGGAAACCATCAATGCTTGGCATACGTTTATAGATGCAGACACCACCGATTGTTTAGGCGGTATGGACATCTCTGTAGCAATTCACACATTGATCTATCTGGTTCAGGTGAGTCCATTTTTACATCATGGTTTAACGATTCCTAGTTCAGTAAGGTCGCTTCTTCACTTATTCGACTCTCCCTATATAAACGGTCGAGGACTACTGCTATATGCACTCAACCAGTTCTGCCAGTCAGTCGAATCCTTTTATCTCATTCGATCCATGGGGTTATTCCATTTCATGGGCTAGTTAGTTTACTAGGTCTAGGTAGGAAATTTCATATTCGAATGCAACCCTGCCAAAAAGTAGGCATTGGACCTGCTTCACCGATAACCGGAAAGAAGAAGTGGTGTTTGAACTGTTTTCATATACAATAGTGAAAAATCCAAAAAACGCCGGGTACAAGGCCAAATAGGATCGTCTTTCAGTACCAATTCCGGCTCGACAACATTGAAGCGGTCAAGGGAAAGGCCTCTTCCTCACCCTCACTGCCTTCCCACTTGGGATAGATTTCGTTTTCTGCTCTCTCGTGCCATTTGAACTTCTGTCTTGTCTAGCTCACGAATGGATGCACCTCCGGAAGAATCTCGTAGTTTCATAGAGAAATGAGATCCATGGATGAAAAATCATCTCTTTCTTGTGTCGGAAGGACCAGTGTTTGGAGCAAGCAAAGCAAGAGGCAGGCCCGCAAGGAAAACCGATAATTAGATCGGTTATTCTACATAAATAGAAAGAATTCCGTACAGTGAATCCTGAGCAAGGAGTGAGTCCGGTCGATCGGTAATGAAGTGTGCCCGATGTCTAACCGTCAAAACGAAAGACAAGGGGCAAGAGGCCCCCGAGTGATAGGTTCGGAACGAGCATTTTCTATACAGACATATGCCCAAATTCTCCAAGTTTTTCATGTTGTCTGGGGAAGGAGTTCTTTGGTTTTGATTCAAGGTATTACGTAGTAGAAAGAAGAGTCCTTTGCCTTAGCACGGAGCTATAGTAGGACCTGGGTGAACAAAAGATTTCAAGCTCTACCATAGAGGTTGGTCCCACTAGTTAGTAGCTATTTTCATCAACTTAGATGAGTTGGAATTCCCATCTTTTTCAAGTAGGTTAAATGAGCACATAGGAACCTCTACTAGCATGATCATATCGATAAAGTGCCAACCGAAGTACCAAATCTTTATGACTGAAATTAACATCCGAAGCAGGCAAGATAGGAGCATGAGCACCCAAACCCATATCAGAAAAGCCTTGGCTTAGCCATAACGAGATCAATCACTCAGTCTTCGCTACAGAAGATGCCTCTAAGCTGGAGCTTGAAACTAAATCAGAAGCGACAGGAATAAAGCCCTTTCTAGGGCTGTTGTGCCCGGGGTAGAAAACCAGAACAAAGAGAGAAACTCAACCTGAGACCTCTGGAGAGTCTCCTTTTAGGTCAATAGGAATCATCTTATCACGAATGAGGACAGACCAGCCTGAACAGACAATCTTGGTACTTAAGATGAAATATTTGACTCAGCGGGACCCCTTCTTTTAGCAGTTGGGAATCTCGGTTAGTGAGCCTGCCTCGTTTCATTCTTTAGTTATTCCAGCAGAGACTAGCCAATATTTCTATTCTCACCCAAGCACTGCTTTTCCTTCTTCTTGAATCTCTCGGAAAGAGGAAGAGGCCTGGGTCGAGCTCTTAGCTCCTCTGTCGGAAAAAAGGGTTGGCGTTGGCTAGCTCCCCATTCTGAAAACGTCCAGAATGGCAAGTTTTGCTCATCCAAAAGGGGACTTTCCTGGATCAGATGGGTGAAGGGTAGGAGGGCCAACAAGGGCCTTGTCCTTCACCCGCTTCTTCGAACGAGTCGGCAAAAGAGTTGATGCTAGGGCTTATGCCTTTCCAATGGCATCTGTTTCGTCTCTCTCTTTTGGTGCCCTCTCCTTTTGTGCCGCCCCCAAAGCATTCATTCCTTTCACTGGCGTTTACCCGACCGAGCTTAACCGAAAGGCTATCTTGATAGAAGAGCTCCAATAGCCGCCCACTTCTTCCTCACCCTTGGAACCGACCAAGGGGCTTAGCCGACCGAGGTCCTATCCTTCCCTGTAATGAGACGAAGGAAGCGAAGCGGGCTGCTTGTCTTGCCTCGAGCCCATAGGGACAGGTACTGCTCTGGACTAGGATGGTGCTGCTCTGCTTAAAACTAGGCTAGGAAATGGGCCTAACTCCATTCGCTGATGAACCCTTAACCTCTGGCGGTATGCTTGGTGACGTGTGCCGTCTACTCTGCTTGAGTGCATACACTAGGGCTATCAAACTGAGCAGCTTCTCCTGTCCACTATGGCTGAAGTCAAAACTAGACTTT
>QRFJ01000786.1:94369-148163 GCA_006176705.1 Cocos nucifera | reverse complement strand
TGAACAGACAATCTTGGTACTTAAGATGAAATATTTGACTCAGCGGGACCCCTTCTTTTAGCAGTTGGGAATCTCGGTTAGTGAGCCTGCCTCGTTTCATTCTTTAGTTATTCCAGCAGAGACTAGCCAATATTTCTATTCTCACCCAAGCGCTTTTCCTTCTTCTTGAATCTCTCGGAAAGAGGAAGAGGCCTGGGTCGAGCTCTTAGCTCCTCCTCTGTCGGAAAAAGGGTTGGCGTTGGCTAGCTCCCCATTCTGAAAACGTCCAGAATGGCAAGTTTTGCTCATCCAAAAGGGGACTTTCCTGGATCAGATGGGTGAAGGGTAGGAGGGCCAACAAGGGCCTTGTCCTTCACCCGCTTCTTCGAACGAGTCGGCAAAAGAGTTGATGCTAGGGCTTATGCCTTTCCAATGGCATCTGTTTCGTCTCTCTCTTTTGGTGCCCTCTCCTTTTGTGCCGCCCCCAAAGCATTCATTCCTTTCACTGGCGTTTACCCGACCGAGCTTAACCGAAAGGCTATCTTGATAGAAGAGCTCCAATAGCCGCCCACTTCTTCCTCACCCTTGGAACCGACCAAGGGGCTTAGCCGACCGAGGTCCTATCCTTCCCTGTAATGAGACGAAGGAAGCGAAGCGGGCTGCTTGTCTTGCCTCGAGCCCATAGGGACAGGTACTGCTCTGGACTAGGATGGTGCTGCTCTGCTTAAAACTAGGCTAGGAAATGGGCCTAACTCCATTCGCTGATGAACCCTTAACCTCTGGCGGTATGCTTGGTGACGTGTGCCGTCTACTCTGCTTGAGTGCATACACTAGGGCTATCAAACTGAGCAGCTTCTCCTGTCCACTATGGCTGAAGTCAAAACTAGACTTTGTCTTGCACACTGACTTCAATCGTATAGAGATTTCCCACTGTCTGTGTCGATACCAGAAACTACGACTGAAACCTACACCGCTAACGAAGGGTAAGTGATTGCCTACTTTCTATGTCCGGAGACGCTTACTGCACTGCTTCTTCTGTCAAGACAGGCAGGCGGTTATAAGGATGTAGTCAAGGAGGTGGGCTTAGAGCCAGCAATAAAGCTAGCAAAGACAGCTCTACCGCGAGCGAGTAGCCTTTGCCAAAGAAGCGCTAAGAGCTTACTTGTTTGTTGCCTTGTCAAAGTTAGGGGATGTCAGGAGTGAGGGAGTGAAATAGAAGTTTCACAGTGAGAAGTGTAAGGGTAAAAGAGAAGTGTCAGAGTTCGAATAGAAGGTAATAGAGTGAAGGACGTGGCCCTTAGGAAAGGGCACGAGAAGAGGAAAGGAAGAGTTGTAAGGAGAAGCTACTCTGTAAACACAATCAATAAAGAGTTCCGTTAGCGGTCTTCGATGAACAGAGGCGGGCTAGTAACAGATTAACAGATGAAGCTTAGGTAACGGTAAAAGATCCCTAGTCTGATAGCTTCAGTTAGTAGTTTAAAAGCTATGTTTTGAGTGTGAGTTCCTCTTTCGACACAATAATAAGCAGTTAAGTTACCGTGTCCAGTATCGACAATGCAGTCTACAGATGCGGGCACAGAGTCGGCTTAGTAACAGATTCATTCAAAGAGGTTAGTTACCCGTCTTCGATTTACAGATTCGGTTTAGTGAGAATAGCTCTAGTCTGAGAGCTTAAGCTATGAGTTGAAAAGTAAAGTATGGGCGGGGACTTCCTTTTTTCTTTAACCACAATAGGGTTCAAGCCTAGCGCGCAGAAAACAGAGAAAAAGCAGGAGCCGAGCAGTCCACCGATTCGGCTATCAATCATTTACTTGCCTTGTCTGCGTTAGGAGAGGAGTGAACGGAGAAAAGAAGAGTTGTACCGAAGACTTTCTCTTAGCATACAAGACAGAGTTCCCTTAGCCGTGCAGTGAGCGGTACTCCGTCAACAGAGTCGACAAAGCAGTCATAGGTAGCAAGACAGAGAGTAGGATTACCAGTCCCCCTTGCTTCTTTCATGGGTAGGGCCTTCCACCACTTCGACTGATGCGGACGCGGTTCCCTCGTCGTGAAAGAAGTAATGAAAGGGAAGCCCCGGGTCAAACCGCGTTCGTTGTTGCCTGTATAGCTTTCTAGAGCAGAGATCTAGCAAGGCATTTGCGGCACAGATCATTGGTATTGGATGTATCGTTAGGTTGTGCCGAGTCAAATCTGCTCCGCTGATTTTTATCCGTTGCAGAAAAGAGATCCCTTACCCCCGCTTTCAAAAATGATGAATATGAAGTCCGGGAGGCTGCAGGTACTATGGATCCTCTGACTCCCAATCGGGTTGCCTTCCCGGGTCTCGCCGGTCTTGCCTGTAGGTCGTGATGTGCCTCGAGATGGCCGTCTCCTGTCCCCCTGCTGGTGGGGAATCCGCTCCCGGGTCGTCGCTCTGCTGCGTCTGGCCCGTCCTCTAGGCACCTTTGGAAGGCAGGGAGTGTGACAACGTACACCCTTCCTCGGTCCTTCTCATCAGTTGCAGGGTTTGGTGGCCCGAAGTTGACTTGGCTTCGCCAAAAGGCCTCATCTCCAAAGCCCGGCTCGCGAGGCGTCCCTCTCGCTGTAGGGAATCTCCCCCTCGCCTCGCTCTTGTGACATGCTATGTTTCCCTTCTCCATTCCCAAGTCAAGGGTGAGTCCCATGCTTTTGTGGATCGCGGTCTCACGCACTAATCCCTACAGGTGCCCATAGTAGGCCGGCCGCCCTACCTAAACCAATCATCATATCGGTCCCTAGGCCCCATTGCTGGAAAGGCTCGGCTTCAAAACCGTACGTGGAGCTTCCGCCTCATACGGCTCCTCTAGGGATGGGGGTAGGCCCAGCCCAGGCTTGTGCGGTTAAGGTTGTTGTACACGACCCCAAAGAAGAAGAATTAGTCAGGAAAATATTCTTGCAAAAATTTCAAGAAATAATATGAAGACCCCCCATTCTTGTGGAGATCGTCAGCCATTTCTTGAAAAAGATCCATCTCAAGCTTGTCGATCCAATGGGTGTTGATGCCGTTGCCGTCTCCATCGGGAGCGAACTCGGCTTCAAATTCCTCTCTTTGCGACTCTAGAAAAGAGAAAACGGCGGATTCGGCATCCCGTTCGATACATTTCGGGAGCAAATCGGGATGCTGTGACAGCGTTTGTCGAAAAAGAGCGGAGCACAAGTGTTTAAGCTCCCGGATCTGAAGGTCGCAATTCTCGAACTCGAGTAATCGATTATACTCTTGTTGAGACGGAGCTTGATCCAGGTCCCTTTTAATATCAGTCCAATACTCCCCTTTTCCCTTATCCAGAAGAAAAGGTGTATTTTCATTCTCAAGTCTTTGAATCCTCTGGTGTAGCGAGGACTCAAAGCTTGCATTATGGATTATTGAAGCTTGGTGCGAAGGTCCGGCTTCCTCGCCCGCCACCCTTGGGATCGGCGGATTCCCCGACGTGCCCTCTGTTTCCGTTTCTGAAAACGGTTCCATAAGGACCTGCATCTCGAAGGAATCTTCTTTCCAAGAAGAGGAGTTTGAGGATCCAGAAGGTCCGGGCAACATCATGCTACCCGGATCACAAGCAGTTATCAAAAATGTCAAAATGAGGCCCCCTGCGATCCACCCGAAGCGAGAAAAGAAGAAGTGCAACAACTTACCTACAAGTAAGGACTTTACTTTAAACTCCAGCATTTCGGAATGAATGTCTAGTAACCACAACAAGGTGCAAGAACAAATAAGAAAAAAAGAAAGGATAAGTAGCCAACAGATAAACCCACGTAACTTTCGAGGAAGATGAGGGCTCCTTACTCTAATTTTCATTCGATCACAGAATCCCTTGATAGCTGCATAAATCATTACCATTTTTTTCCCAAACGTTTCCTTGCACACTGGCTTATCATTTGTCAAGAGTTTTAAAAGTTGGAACATGATTACTGAGGATTCTTTGGAGAAATTCAAAAGATGAGTCGTTTCTCGAGTGAATAGGTGCCCTTCAACTCCCGAATTCCTTCTTCCTATTGGAGTTGTTTGCGGAGAAGCTGTTCCTTTCCGGAGCAGCTTTCCCGAGTCCCTGCTGGCGGTGGGCGTGTACGCTTCCTTGCTTGTTCGTAGACAAGCACGAATCAGCTTTCTTATTCTACGCAATAATGAAAGAGACTGTCACTGCATCTCATTCCTCCATAGATTGACCTCGAAACAAGTAGGACTCGAACCTACGACCAGTCAGTTAAAAGACAACCGCTCTACCACTGAGCTACTGAGATGGGCTTAAGACATTGGTTTGTTAATAAATCGACAGATTCTATCATGGGTTCGAATCCCATCATTATTGCTAGATAGCCATTAAGGCCATCAACGATCTAGTAGTCTGACATGACTACTGAATGAATGAACCCAACCGAACAACTCGGACATGATTACCGAGCGCAACAAATTGAGACTGCTGAACGAACCGAACCATACTTAACTAACGACCATAGCATCAAACTTCTTTTTTTGTACTGGATATCTCACACGTAGACTGATTGTTGAAGTCATTCCACATAATATAGTAAAGAACAAACTAAGGAAGGAGACAATCCGACATCCTCACTGCGGAGAAAGTGAGCATCATAGATACCGCTATACATGATAACAAAAGAGCAAAGGTTTCCTTTGACCTTTGAGCATCTATCAGCCTGAGCGAACTATCAGATTCAGATTCAACAGTGACCTCGGGCTTCGAGCTGAGCACACTATCAGATTCAGATTCAACAGTGACCTCAGGTTCCGATCCCTCGACCGCTTCTATCATTTTATCGATGACTTCCACGGGGAACTTACCCTCTTTTATTTCTTCTTTTAAAACATCAAAAAGACTCGCTAATAATTTGCCAAGCCCTTCTATACTTTCCAACATTGACGATGCCGTTGGTGTTTGAAGTACATCACTGAGACTGACCTCCGGAAGCAAGGCCCCAAAAATGCTACATCCCACGCATAAACCCAGGTAAAAGAACATTCCACATTTCTGCTAAGACTCCTGTAGGGGTAGAAGAGAATAGAGAATAGAATACAGGATCATGGATAGAGAAATAAGGATTCGGAGAAAGACGAAAGTGCCTCATTTTGATCCTAGGAGCCGGCACTCGTTCTCTTACTAGAAGGTAGTTCTCACCCAAGCCAAGAAGAGGAGCAGGCACTGATTCTCTTACTAGAAGGTGACCCAAGCCTATCTCGGGAGAACGAACTATAGAGTGCTTAGAAGAAGTCAGGGAAGATGAGGAAAATACATTCCCTTGTTTCCAACAATGTCTTGTGAATTAATGGCTTTTGCAGACCACATGCAATTTATACATAGTAGGGGCGAGATGTATTCTCCTGGTGTATTATGGAATGGTGAGCACACGGACAAATTTTATTCCTCTCGCGGGTTGCGCCAAGGTGATCCTATATCACCCTATCTTTTAGCTAATCAACCTTCAACCTAGCTGTTACCTACAAGAAGTGGAATCCTGTCAAGATGGCAAGGAACGGGCCTAGTGTCTCTCATATTTTCTTTGCAGATGATCTCCTACTTTTTCTTTTTGGCAAGGCAACAGTAACTCAGATGAAGGCCCTTATGCTTATGGAGCTCTTAAATTATTTTCTTTCAGTGAAGCTTAGGGGCAATCGAAAAATCCCTCTAAATCAAAGATTTTTGTCTCCCCAAATCTTCCAAAGCGTCAAGCAAGGGAAATTAGGGATGTGTGTGGCTTCGGTCTGGTTAACAACTTAGGGAAAGACCTTGGCACTCCCCTACTGCATGGTCGCATTGATAAAACTACATTCCAGGAAACATAACATTAGATTAGATAAGGTGAATGCAAGATTATCCGCGTGGAAGTCGAATTTTGTTTGTACTTGATCAGGTGCATTTCACGCTTCTACAATTGAGTACGAAACTTATTCACCTGATCGTCTTTCGAATTACGCCCTTCAAGGCACTCATCACTCTTCGAGCACGGCCGTATTTACTTTTTTCGGAAATAGCAGCATCGGCTTGAGAATGATCTTTTTTCTTTCGAGGACCAACCTTAGAAAACAAGATCCCCTCATCTGCTTCCTTACCTGCCCATCTGGAAAACCGATATTTTTTTTCCCAGCTCGGCTTACGCGATCGATGATTGTTAGAACTCTCTTCACCCTGCTCAAGGCTAGCTGCTCTACTCACATACCACCGACACAATCGTCAACTTTCTTTCATCACTCAGTTCAAGAGTCCACTAGCAAGACAACAGGCTAGGTCAATTCAAGAAGTAGAAGTGGAAGTGAAAAAATCACACTATGTTTCTAGGGATGGAGTCGAAGATCAATACTCAGGAGGTGAGTGAACCTGTAGCTTCTTAGTCTCGTTTGGTCTTGCTATGGCTAACTAAAGCTTTGTGCCTGGCGCGCTATTCTCTTTTTAGAGCACATTTGGGCTCTTCGCGCTAGACTAACTTGTTTCGGAGCACGCTATTGTGCTATTGGTCTCTCTAGCCCTTTGCTTTAGCACAGGGCCTCTTTCTAGTTATTCATATTCGGTTGGAAAAACAACTTCTTCTTTCTTTTCAGCCTCATATTTTGGATTTTGATCCCCTCTGTTGAATATCCCTTCCCTAAAACTGGGTAAGCCGCCTTAAGCCCACCTTATCCTGAGATAATGGTATTCGCTAGCCTCTTCTCTTCCAGTTTTGTTGTTGGCTTTCTATCTAGCGCTATCTTGCCTTCCTTACTCTCTTTGATCGGTGAGCTCTCCTATTTGTCTCTCATTCTTAGCTTACCTCTTTTCCTTTCGAGCTCTCTCAAACAAAAAAAAGGTTTTGCTTCCTTTTCCACCTACCTCCTATGGAATCTCAACTATTCATTTACCAGGAATCCACTTATTTGGTCAATTTGGTCAAACCTGCTGTCACTCCACTGGCATTGAAGAGGAGCTGTGCCTTTGAGTTTTTGTTGGTCATGTTTTTTTGTTTTTTCCTGTTTACTGTCGGCAGTTGACAATTTATTATACGATATTTCTCGTGTCCGCTTTACCCTACTTTAATGAATTTTTCTTCATTAATGCTATCTCCAGTGACAACTGAATCTCTCCCAAACTTTGACCGGGATTTTGAAAACACATAGAGAAGTCAGAGATAGGACGAGAAAAGAGAGCAGACCTAACTGGAAACGGAAAGATTTTGGCACCAAAGCTAGTCAGAGAAAAAGCAGGATATTCGGAAATATGAAAAAGTGGACGTTTATGTGCTGCGAAAGATATCATGGGCTTTTCTTCTCAAAAGAGAACTCAAAAGCCCGACCCCCTTCCGACATGATGACGGATAAAAAGAAAGCATTCTGACCTGACGCAACAGACAGACCAATAGGGGCGAGCTAAATAAACACAACTCTTGCTTAAGAAAAGTTAAGATGACAAGAGAGAGAATTGGGTAGCGGACGGATTATGCCCAAAAATAAAGAGAAAGAAAGACGGAAAATGACAACATAACGATTCACACACCAATACCAACTTCGCCATTTAGTTCCTTTGTGGCAAGTGTGAAAGCCAACCTCAGCCAGCTCCCCGGTGCCCCCTCCTTTTTATGCTACCGCGAGAGCCCTCCCTAGAATACCATATAGGCCCGCATCCTCGCCCCGGCTTCCCCCCTTACTTAACGAAAGGAAACCAGGCCTCGCCTCCTTTCCACTTTACTGCTGTGAAAAAAGACTACTTTTTTTTGTAGCATAAAAACCGTATCCTTTAGGTATTGAGGGCATAAACTAGCCGGGGAGGAACAGAACCGGAGCTAACATGCCAAGGCAAACTTCGTTTGAAGTCCAAAACGAATACAACGAGCCATGAGCTAGTCACCTGGGAGGTAGCCTAGTAGGAAGATCAGTAGGTGCTGGGTTAGATGATGGATAGTTAGTCACCTATGGTCCACCTCAAAGCATACTCCGGGAGGGACTTAGAGGAACAAAGCACCACTCATCGAATGCCCTGCGGAGAGTGGCAGAAAGTGGGTCAGAATCTGCCGGGACGCGGAATATGCCCAGGTTCAGATCTTTACTCGACTTCACATGTGGAGGGAAGGCTGGCATCAATCCTATAAACGGTGGAGTTTAGGAGACGGAATAAAGGCTGATCTTGCAATGTCACTTGAAGCGTTTAGCCTCTATTTCTGATTTTCAAGGTTTTCTTTCTGATGCTAGTCTGGAGGATGTTGGGTTCAAGGGCAGTCTTTATACTTGGTACAATGGGCAGTCGGGTGAAGGCGCCATCTGGGCCAGATTGGATAGAGTTCTTGTTAACCATCTATGGTTGCAGCAGTTTCCTAATTTGTCTGTTGAACATTTATCACGACAGGCCTCGTTGTTAACCCCTCTCGTTGTTAAATTAGCTTCAGCTGGTTCCAAAGCTCCATCCAGATTTTGTTTTCAGAAGATGTGGACCTTCCAGGGTACGAGGGGTCCCTAAACGTGCGAAAAAGGCCCTTTATTTGAAGCTAGGGACTTTCTTCCACTTCTTTAGCTGGTAGTTCGCGAATCCCTTGCAGCTTTCGAGCCTAGGTTTGAGTTTTCTTCTTTCGAGCCGTAGTTTCTTCCTTCTCGAGGAGCTGGAGCAGTAGCAGGAGAATCGGGAGGTGAGGAAGAAAAGAGATGTCATTGCCGGTCGAGCTCTCGTAATCGATCGCTCATATGTCCATTCCGTTCTGGCTAGCGAAGTAGGGGCTGAGCTTTCTGGTGCAGTTGCTTGCTTGCTTGGTTGCCGGTTTAGGGTGCTCTGGCTAATATGACTATGTTGCTTCCTCTTACTGGTCATCATACCAATTAGTAGAGCGAGGGGAGTGGGAAAAGGACATACGAGTACGCGAAAGGAAGAGGCAGAATGTTCACAAGAATTGAAAGATATTGAGGAGCACCGACAAAAGGGAGGGGAAGAGATATCCAGACTTTGAAATGATGCTAAAGTGATAGAGGATGAAGTTATTGAACTGAAAGCACAACTGGAGATTCTTCAAACCAAGATCAGGATAAAGGAACAAAGGCTGATGGACAAGATGAACATAGTCAAAGAAATGGAATTGGCACAGGAGAAGGAGATTGAAGTCTCCATTCCTCCTCATCAAAAACTCCAACTGGAGCAAGAGCTCCCTCCTTTACCCTGTCTCCAGTCATGGTTGACTTTATGGCATATGTCTGAATTTCCGCATCTGTATTAGTTTTTTTTTATTCCTATAAAAGAATATTCATGGTATCCGATCCGCTCTCACCGCCCATGCTCTTGCTACTCTGGTTTACCGTTATTTCTGTTAAACAGCTCCTTCGTCTACCGCATTTCCTGTTTGCCGTATTCCCTTTCTGTATTCCATTTTTTGGGAATTCCGTACTCCATTTATTGGTATTACATTAGTATGGGGTTTACTTCAAAATACTCATATGTAGTCCCCTCATATTCTTATATTCCCTTTCTTTGTAATCATATTTATGGTATGATGTACTCCTCTGATCTTAATAGTCTCATTCAAATTGCATTTCATAAACCTAGCTTTTATGGGGAGTTTGTCCCCCCTTTAACAAATGGGATTACTTAGGGGGTTCTTACTAGACTAAAATGTCCGTATAGATGGAATTCTTCCAGCGCTGACCAAGCGAGGGATTGATTCCAGCTAAAAAATCCAGCTCGCTCCATCACCCCTAATGAATTTAGAAGATCCAGCCCAGCTACCGCTAATTTCTCTATTTAAAATAAAAGAAAAGACTAAAACAAAACGTAGCACCCGAAGAATGGTTTAAAATGTTTTTATACTTTATTTAGGGGAGAGTCATTATACTTTATATATGAGAGGCTAATCACTAAAGTTAGTATACTAGCGTAGCTCTTTCTCTTCTGTAGCAGCTCTTCGGTGAATCTGTCGTACTCTATCGCTTCCTTTCTTTTCAATCGGTATGCGCTCTTCTGATCTGTAGCAAGGGTCTATCCAATATTGGCCGATTGGATTTAGTAAGAGGGCTTTTGTTAAAGCAATCGAATAGGAAGTAGTTCACCTGTCAAAAGTCTCTCAAAATTGCTTTATGTGGGACTAAGGACTTGAATGAAACTTTAGAGAGGAGTCATGCTAGCGAAATAGGCAAGAAGGGAGTGGTGAACAGCTGGTAACAACTGCCGGATAGGCAGAAGCACTTTCACTTTCGAACTATGGCGATTTTTCGATAGCAAAAAAAAGTTAAAAAGTTCTGATATAGGAAACCGCAAGGAAGATGCTAAAAAAGGCTTTATAGCTACATTTATGTTTCAGTATGCTAGACCCCTCCTCTAGTTCAAGAGCTTTAGGCCGGATACTAGCTCTGCTCTAGTTGCTTTTCTATGTTGAGTGAATCGCTATGGAAATGAAATAGAAGAAGTGACAAATGCCTAACAACCGATGAGGGGCTAAGGAATGGCGACCTTTGTGAGCTACCTCCGGACCCTGGGAAGAGTCCCGGACCATGGAAGCGACCAAAGGAAGACGGTAATCAACCACTGTCCTTTCGTGATGTTCTCATGCAAGTACAGCACAAGGGCTCATGCTATCTTGAGATCTCGGAACCGGAGTCTGAAGGCTTTGAATCAGACGAGTGGGAAGAAGATGAGCAGCAGATCCATAACCAGGGCCCTTCGAATTGTCCTACGTTTTGAAAGCAAGATGCGACGAAAACTTAAGTCTGTACACTCTTGCTTGAATTAATGCCCTTAAGTGAGAAAGGTGCTAAGGCGCATTACGGAATATTTTTAAAATAACTAACAATATTGTATTGTATTGTATAATATAGTTGCTTTCCTTCTGAAAGTGAGCTAGTTGATCGAGAAACTATCGCCCAAAGGCGGCTCATTGAGCCGGTCACCGATGGCTAAGATCCTTTCCTCACTCTAACTTTAGGAAGCTCACTTCTACCTTTTCTTTTCTTGTTTGTTCGGGGAGAAATAGAAACTGTAAATGTAAATGTATAGAAGACTCTCGATGGATTGGTTGTAATGTTAACGAGGTTGTATATAATCCAATGTTCAGTGAGATGACTTTCCTACTGACTGAATCGCTTGAATTAGTTGAAGGAAAGGAGGCTTCTGGCTCGTCTGGTCTCACTGGAGAGGAGAGTTTTGACTGCGAGGGAGGCAGGGGCGCGTCTGGTGGTATCGTATATAAGATCACGGCTGCATTTAGGAGTGATCTTTCCCTCGTCTCTCCCTTTTCGGGGAATGGCTGCAATCACAAGCAAGTGATTGAATGAGTGGGGGGCCCCGAAAGCACATGCAGGATAAGCAGGTGTTTCAGGAGACGGTCTAAAAATGGGTCCGGTCCAGAAAGAGAACTCTCAACAAAACTAAGCTGGAACTAATCAAGATCAATAGGAAGAGGAGTTAGCTAGGAATCTATTGACTAAGTTCATGCCACGACGATCCATATGGAAGGGAAGTTTTGTTGATGCATTCCTGTTGAGAATGAAGAAGAAGAGAGATCTTCTTTTGAGCAGGAAAATTTGGTCACGTAGATCTTCTATTTCGCCGGAATTCGTTGATTGCTCCGTACTCATTTACAATGGAAAAACTCCTGTTCGTTGTAAGATCACTGAAGGAAAGGTTGGTCATAAATTTGGAGTTTGCTTCTACATGGAGACGAAGACCTTCGAGAACAAATAAAGGAAAGGGAAGAAAGGGGAAAAGGTAAAGTCTAAGCGCATATGGCACGAAAAGGAAATCCAATTTCGGTAAGACTTGATCTGAATCATAGTTCAGATCCAAGTCGGTTTAGTGAGGGGAGAGCACTTAGACAATTCACTTTGAGTACAGGAAAGTCTGCTGGTAGGAATTCCTCAGACTTGATGTGGACCACTTTGACTACTATGGGCATGGCTGGATAGGATCAAGGTGCAAAATCTGCCATATTAGGAAGCCTAATTACATACCAAACTTTAACAGACCATAACATAGTCATATGATGCCTAATTGAGATGATCTATTTTTGAAATTAGGTATCTTTTCAATATCTACAACTTTGAGCTAGGCCCCTAGAAGGATATTGAGCCTCGAAATGGGTTAGTCAAACCAAAACTTTCTTTTCAAAAAAGATTTTGATCAAAGATTATTTTTCAATTCTTGAAGAATTAGATGAAGCAATAGAAAGCAAAGTTGATATAGAAGTTTAAATCCATCTCCCATAGAATTTTAGTATTTTTTAACATTAATCTTCCTTTAGAGATTTAGGTCCTATTTGGCAAAGCTTTTGTAATGCTAGAATGCATTTTCTGGCCTCTAAAAGCATTTTTGGATGGTACAGTGATGTTTGATAAAAAAATCGAAAAGTTATTTTCTTTGTCAGAAAGCTGAAAATATCTACTTGAGAAAAGTTCCAAAAAAAACTTCTCCAAAGGTGCTTTCTGGCCAATATCAAAAAGCTATTTTAATTTAAATAAAATTTTTCTAATGATCGAAATGTCCACCAACGAATCTCATAATTACATATTATATCATATCATATTATTATACTATAAATATAATATAACATAATAATAAATTAATATTATGATACATTATAAACATATAATATAATGATTATATTATAAAAATATAATATGTTATATATAGTATAATATTATATTATATTATATGATAATAATACTATACAACAAAATAATATTTGAAAATATAATAATATTTACATTATAAATATATGATATAATCTATTATATTATTATATGATAATAATACAATCTAATATAATATTTTAATATATAATATTATATTGTATTATTCTTCACTATACAATACTATGCAATGTCTTCTACTATCATTTGATAATACCAAAAGTATTTTTTTATTTTAGTTACCAAACATGTGAAAGTTCTAAAGCACTTTGCAAATGTGGTTACCAAATAATAGACAACTTTTTTTGTAAAAACTCTACTTCCAAAAGCTTTAAAAGCTTTATTGTCAACAGCAACCCCAAATATGGTCTTTTTTACAAAAAAGTTGTCAGCTGTTTGATAACCATATTTACAAAGTGCTTTGAAACTTTAACATATATTTGGTAACTAAAATAAAAAAAGTGCTTTTGGCATAATAAAATGACAACAAAAGATATTACATAGTATTGTATAGTGGAGAATAATACAATATAATATTATATATTAAAATATTATATTATATAATATTATTAGCATATAATGTAACATAATATTGTAATATAATATAATATTATTATAATTATAACATAATTTATAATATAATATAATATATTGATTATAATCTAATATTATATTATTATTAAAATATTATTATATTATATCATATTTTATAATATAACATATTATAATAGATTATATTATATGTTTATAATGTAAATATTATTATTTTTAAAATATTATTTTATTGTATAATATTATACTATACTATAATATTATTATAATTATGATGTAATATATAATATAATATAAAATAATAAAAATCTAATCTAATAATAAATTATAATTTATTAGATTATATGATATTATTATAATATAATAATATAATAATAATATTATTATTTTATATCAAATTATATTTTTATAATATAATAATGCTATAATAGATTATGCTATATGTTTATAATATATCATAATATTAATTTATTTTTATATTATATTATATTTATCATATAATAATATAATATGATATGATATAAGATATAATTATGAGATTTGTTAGTAAGCATTTTTGTCATTAAAAAAGTCATTTAAATCAAAATAGCTTCCTAACATTAGCCAGAAAGCACTTTTAGGGAAAGCTTCAAAATAGAGCTTTTCTCAAGTAAACATTTTCAGCTTTCTGGCAAAGCCAAAATAGCTTTCTAATTTTTTATCAAATATTATTGTACCATCCAAAAATGCTTTCTGACACTCTAAAAGCTTAGCCAAACAGGACCTTAATCCTATTCGAACTAGGAAAAAGAATTCGACTCGAATTGTTTAAAGGTGGATGTCTTTCTAGAAATTAGGAAATACTTCTAGAAACAAGGAAGAGGAATCTTACTCAAATTATGCAAGAGAGGACCTCACTACTATAAATAGGAGCTATGTATCTCAGTTTGTGGAGAATCGACCAATGAAAAAAAAAGAGGACTTAGATCCTATTTGGCAAAGCTTTCGACGTGCCAAAAAGCATTTTCTCATCCTCCAAAAGCACTTTTGGATGGTACAATGTTGTTTGGTAAAAATCAAAAAGCTATTTTAGCTTTGCCAGAAAGCTGAAAAGATCTACTTGAGAAAAACTCCATTCTAGAGCTTCTTGCTAAAAGTGCTTTCTAACCAATGTCGAGAAGCTATTTTGATTTAAATAAAATTTTTGTTATAACCAAAATGTTCACCAACAAATCACATAATTACATCTTATATCATATCATATTATATTATCATAATATAATATAATATAATAATAAATTAATATTATGATATATTATAAATATATAATATAATTTATTATAGTATTATTATATTATAGAACTACAATCCAATATAATAATATTTAATAATAATATAATATAATTTGTTATATTATAATCTGTTATTATATTAGATTATAATCCATTTTGTTAAATTGCATTATAATTGTAAGAATATTATATTGTAGTATTATATTATATTATATTATATGGTAATAATATTATACAATATAATATTATTTTAATATATAAAGAATATATGATGTAATCTATTATATTATAATCTATTATTAGATTAGATTATACTCCATTATATTATATTATATTATTACATTATATGATAAGATTATATAATATAATAATATTTTAATATATAATAATATATTATATTACATTATTCTCTACTATACAATACCATGCAATATCTTTTATTATCATTTTATCATACCACAAGCATGTTCTTATTGTAGTTACCAGACATGTTAAAGTTTCAAAGCACTTTATAAATGTGATTACCAAACAACAAACAGCTTTTTGTAAAAACTTGACTTCGAAAAATTTTGCTTTTCGAAAGCCCTGCTTCTAAAAGTTCTAAAAGCTCTACTATCAATAGCAATCTCAAGCAGACCTTAAGCACTGCTTTTGCAATTCTTCCATCTAGTTTTCTTTTAAGAGATTTGAATTGAGCGGGTTGAATAAAATCTTCCTCCTAGATCGGATCAAGTTGGTATCAAAGCATTGGCTTTCTACATCTAGGAGCCTTATTCATGGTCCATACGCACGAGCAATACAAGCAATCAGGAGAAGGGCATCCATGCTTCAAGCATATCGAAAGATAAAGATGAGTATGGCTACTAGTATTTCCTCGGTGGACGATGAGATGAAGGGATGTCTTACACAACTAGAGGAGAAGATTGCCCAACTCATTGAAATCATCTCCAGATTGGCAATATCTTCAGTGCAAGCACAAGCACCAGTAGATTATTGCAAAACTGCCTCTGACATTTAGAGATGAAAGTCCTCCATCCAGTGAGGAGGATGAGCAACTAGAGGTATGAAAAATCTCTCTTCAATTGTTTAAAGTTGAAGCTCGAATCGAGATCCCCATATAAGATGGGACTATTGATGCGTAAAGGCTAGAAAATTGACTAGAACAGTCAGAAACCTACTTTACTATTTATGAATACTCCAATGTCCAGAAGATGGCTTTTGCCTATCTCAAGCTTTCTAGCCATGCTCATACTGAAAGAATTCGTACATGAGAAATAATGATGTTTTTAATCTGGCATGGAGCAAATTTAAGGGCTTAATCGAGAAGCAATTTTTCACAATTAGCCATAAGTAGGATCGATGCATCAAATGACAGTACCTACGACAAAATATGATCAATCCATCCAGAACTACACCACTAAGTTCCACAAGTAAGCAATCTCCTTCAGAATCTCTATCGACGATAATGCAATTTTCTTGAAAGTATGTTGGAGATCTCTACGAGAGCATCTGAAAGGAGCTGACTCTTCAAATTTGAAAAGATCAAGTGAAGCCAGCATAAGGCCCAAGGAAGACAATAAGGGAGACAAGCTCCAAAAAAGTAGTGGATATTTAGGTCAGGAAGAAGAGCAAAGCAAGAAGCAAATCAATATGACTCGAAAAATTTATTGTGGTCATCACAACCCTCGTAGACACATCAAAAAGAAGTGTTGGAAGCTTCACCTCGAATTAAAGTTGAAGTGGAAGAAGCCAAAAGATGACAATTCTAAGAAGAAAAAGAAGGCAGCAATGCTGTAGAAGTTGAGAAGTTGCCTGATCTCGAGCAACACATCTCAAATTGAGCTTGATGAAGGAAACCTGAGATAGCAATTGAGGTAGATCTGAAGGTACAAGAGGAACTCTTCCATTTAAAGATCTCAGTGAAGCAGAGCTCCATCAAGACTATTTTAGATCCTTGAATCCAAAGGAACCTCATCTTTGGAAATCCAATTCTAAAGTTAGGGTTGCAAACCAAGCCCCATCCACATTCTTATCCTCTTGAATTCAGGAAGACATCATGTTGAAGATCATCGAATAGTACACCTTCAAATTTGCCATAAGAGGTATATTGATGAAGTAACTTATCGTGTAGTTCCTTTGGATATTTGCTAGATTATCCTTAGAAACTCGTATCTTTGGGATCGAGATGCAGTCTTTTATAGGCGATAGAGGAACTATCATCCTGTACAAGGCAAGGAGTTCATGATGAACGCATCCAAAACACAAAGAAACATAGACCTTATGACTACTGCCTTAGCAAAATGACTTGTTAATGCCCGTAACAAGTTTGTGATGATGGTACGGAAAGCTGATACTACTCATGAGAGGCCAAACTCTCATTCTTTAGTTCCATCAACCGATCAACTGAAATCGAGATTGAGCATGAGTCACCATAGTCGTCGTTGATAATGAAGGACAGCAAGAAGCATCCCTACCACGAAGTCTAGATACGGGAGCAGACCAAGTGGTTCATTGAGATATGAATGTAAGGAAACATAGGGTATTCAACTATGAGACAGGGAAGCGGACATTTTCCCACCTTCAATTCTGATTTAGCATGAGCTAAATCCCCTAAATAGGAGAAGCTCTAATCTAGGAGAATCCTCAGACTCGATATGGACCACTTTGATCACAATGGATAAGGCTGGATAGGGTCCAAAAGCAAGATCCATCATATCAGAAAGCTAAATCAAATGCCAGACTTCAAGAGGTGATGCCTTGATCATACGATGCCAAGTTGAGATAACCTTTCTTCTGAAATTAGATTTCTTTTCAAGATCAACAACTTTGGGCTAGCCCCTTTAAGGGCTAAATCAAGCCAAAATTCTATCATTTGACCTTGAAACAGGTTGGTTAAATCAAAACTTTTCTTTTTGGGAAAGACTTTGATCAGAGGTTATCTTTCAATGCATGAAGAATTAGATGGAGCAATACCAAGCAAAGTTGATGTAAAAGTTGAAATCTATCTCCTATAGAATTTTAATATATATTTTTTAATATTTTTAATATTATTTTTTTTTAGAGATTTAGTCCTATTCAAACTAAGAAAGGAATCCGAACCGAATTATTTAAGGGCAGATATCCTTCTAGAAATTATGAAGTCCTTCTAGAAACTAAAAAGAGGAATCCCACTCAAATTGTGCAAGAGAGGAGCTCACTATCATAAATAGGGGCTATGTATTTCTATTTGTAGAGAATCAATTAATGAAAAGAAAAGAGGACTTAAGCCCTACTTTTGCAATTCTTCCATCTTTTTCTAGTTTTCTTTTGAGAGATTCAAGTTGAATAGTTGAAGAAAATCTTCCTTCTCCCTGATCGGATTAGTCGTTGACAGAGGGTGGGTGAGAAAGTCAACATATTAGAAGGACAACAGTAACTATTCAAACACAATGTGGTATTTCATGTAAATTCCTGTAAATTAGGGAAAAATTGGAGATGGTATTTTTTTTCCTATTGAAAAGGGCCAGATATAAGTACATGTTTTTTTTGCCCCATATAACCTAACAAGCATGTCAGCACCTTTGGAACCAAGTACCACGTCACCACCACATCATGTAAAGGATGAAGCCCACAAAATTCTATTTTCAATAAATTTGGCAACCCATGCCAGGAACATGGTGTCCGGATCTACAGCCTTTAACCTACAAGAAATTCCAGCCATAGCAGAGACCTCATTGTCAGAGAGGATGCAAGAGAAACATATGTGCAATGAGATCCTCAGAAGAAATTGAAACTTCTTATGTGAAGAAAATGGGAAGAAGTACTACCATCCCACTCCATCTCCTATCTATTCTCCTACAAGCCCCATTTTACCATCTCAGAACTTTTTATTGCAAAGTAAAATTGGAGATCTGCCTCGCTAGCAATGATTTTCGCAATACTCGGACTCATTGAACATTCACCAATAACCATTATAAGTTGTATTAAATCTTCTTGTCCTAATTACTTTGGTTGCTTGCTTCCTCCAGCAACCATGCCTTCAAATTGCTCATGAGGAGTAGCTTTAATGTCATATGTGCTTCAAAGACCGTCCATAGTTTATTGCGGCCACATATTTTATAAGTTCCAAACAGGGATTACATGGATCTCTCAAGGAGTAGAGCTTTGAAGTTAACATGTGATTTCTGGTTGATGCTGTCATGAGCAACCATGCAATCCTTATGTTTAAAAACCTCATCGTCATTGTTCAGTTCCCATGAAATATAGCATTTAGAAATAATGGGTATAATCAATGAATGTGGAAAAAAAGTGTTCTCTAAGGGTTTTCCTAACTACTTACTGTGAAAGCAAATCAATATAACAAAATTAAGTTTGCTAGCGCTACTATTACTCTAAAGCATGCAAGTCTCATGTCCCTCTTACGTGATATTCCCTATGGTAAGAGAATATAACTGCTCCCTATCACCTCATGCAAATGTTCATTTCTGTCTTGCCATCAAGGCAACTAAAGACTAAGAAACTGGAATGGCCCCAATTAAATGTATGTTATTTTACAATTTACTCATAAAACATAAGGTAAGGACTTGAAGGGCCTGTTTAAATGGTTTGGCCCAAAATCCCATGGGATTCGTGGGTGGGGCCAGTACAACCACCAAAAAAATTGAATTATAGGTTGGGTTTACAAGTATCCTAGACCATCTTTTGAGTGGACTGGCCCAAATCCCATATGGAGAAAAAAAATGACCTACTCAAAAGGTGGTCAAGGATGCTTATAAATATAGGCCTAGCCTAGTCTATAATCCAATTCTTATAATGACTAGACCATAAATCCCATAAGTTTTTGGACCCAACCATCCAAACAGGAATGAAAGTGTATTTTTAACCCTAGAACCTCAAAATATCTAGCCTGAGATGTTTTTTACACATTGAACTAAGTAGAAGTGTTGACAATAGAGTACTTTTCGTTACACAAAAATCAAAGGCGGAAACATGGTGATATCAAGTACCAACAAGCTTTTTTCCTAAAAAAATCCTCCACATTGATAAAGAATTAGTGCAGTTGAAGAATAATTGCAATTGATTTCCATGCTAACTAGCAGTTGGAGTATTGCCATACAAATGAATAGAGAAATAAGTTAGAAGCCCAACAACTAAGCCGATATCAGTAGCACTATGATGCAAAAACAAATACAATCAAAAAAAGGCATGTCACACCCTTACTTGCCAAGTGCCAAGCAATTGCTTTAATATAAAAGAACATCTTTCAAAGAGTTAACAGATTAAAGCGATATGTTCTTTGAGATTTAAACTGTTGTTAGCCCTTTTACAGATGCATATGATTGTATATTAATTTATAAAGCTGGAAGTACTTACATGGTTGTTGCATTTATTTACATTGCATGGGAATATATGTAACTATCATACATGTGTTTTTGAGCAGGTATATGCATTTGCCTTTTCTTGCAAAAAAGCAAAGATTGAAGCAATTACTTTAGTATTTTTGAAGATAATCCCCACAATTTAGCGTAACTTTAAGCTAGAACAACCAGAGGGCTCTCAAATCATACCAATGCTGCCACCTGCATGTTTAGTCCTGCCTTGGTCATTGCTTCTTCTAAACATCGAGCTACATCTTTTCCAACCTGGATTACAAACTTGGCATTAGTTAATTTGTATACATGAAAATTTGAATGACGGTTAGCGAACTAGACCAATAGACAACATAGTAGATATTGTACCTAAGCAGGCATATAAATTCCTGAAACTGTGTAAAACACATATATTATTAACCTACACCCAAGCAACTCTAAAGAATCAAACTCAATAAAAATACCAAAAAAATTAAAAGACTCGCTATAATTAAAAAAAGGATAAATTATAGTGACACCCGTTCAACTTTTCACGATTTGCACTTACACCTCAATAGTTCTTTATTTTTTTTTAAATTAGACCACAAAACTTAGATTTTTGTTGCAATATGGCCCAACCATCCAGCAAAGGTCTAATACCATTAATGATGACTATCAAATAATTAATGTACCCTCTCATTTTAAAATCAGAATAACCTATTCAAAAATTACAGAAATATCCCTTAAAAAAATCGCGATTTTCATGTACACCCCAAACTTTCAAAAAGTTACACTTGGCCCCTCCCCTGATTGACTGCTATATCTACAGCTACTTACGGGGTAAAATCTTTCATATTAACCATCCTATCATATTTTCTGGTGCTCTATTTTAGTACCAACAAACTTCCTGTGACCATATTCAAGAGATTTTTGAGAGATCTTGTTTGGATTTTTTTTTTTTTAAAAGGATAAGGGAGGCTGAAAGAGAGCAGTCACCCATTTATAAAGAGTAAAAAGAGCTAAAATAATGATGCACATTTACAGACGTTTTGCTCAATGGTAATACCACAAAGGCATCTTAAGTAGAGGGATCTGAAAATCTGCTTCTCTAGACCCTTCAATCAGTGATGGAGCTGCAATTCTAAGATCAAAACAAGGAGAGGGCTACAAACATCAGGGTAGTCCGAACTCTATATCACTAGTCTCTGAGTATTCGGAAGCAAAAAGGAACAAACAACAAAGGTGGTTTGAAATATGTAAGTAAGATATATTTGTGGATGATTGGTAATTAAACTTAAGGAACACCACAAAATAATTAAGCCATGAGTCATCCAAATCATCAGACTATCGAACCATCTTTTGCTGACCAACCATCATTTGAAAATTCCATCTAACAATACTATAATTGTAACATGCATAGAGATATAAATAGACCAAGGCAAAGAAAAGGAATAAATATGAATTTTGATGCTGAGGTTGAATAACCACCCTTAAGGGTTAAAAAAAGAAAAGAAAGGAAAAGAAATGAGAAGAGAGGAGAAAACAACAATTATCATAGTAATACATGTTTCATATGTCCTAAACACTTCTCCTAGCCCATGGAAATCCCCCATCCAAAGAGGAAGCATCTGAAGAGATTGGGAGCTTCCCCTCCTTATTAGACCATTGCCAGATCTTTGACATTGAAAACCTTTCACCTTTGGTAGCATACCTAGCCTCTTCCCCTCCAAAACATCACTACTTGTTGAATTTCTACCAACTCCCCTTCCCCTAACCCTCTTACCATTTCCAATCCTACTAGAGCCAATGCAAAGAGACACTTGGAGATTTGCCTCCCCAAGAACATACTAATAAGAGCACATATAGTAGCATCTCCTTGCATCGAAACTACTGCTGCTACTCTCTTCTTCCTCTCTTCTTATACTACCTCTAACACTGCTATTACCATTAACAATATCACCACCAGCACCATCATCTCTATTGCCCTCTTGAATTTTCCAAACCTCACGAGGAACAATCTCATCTCAGAAGCAATCTCCTCCACTGCTGCCGGCTTCTGACCTCCATACATGGTTGCAAAAATGGAAAGGATCTGATACGAGCTTTGGCTAGAGCTTTAGAAGGAACTTCGGGCCAAGTTCATACTTTAAGGCTATAGAAATCTGCAGGTTCCTCTCTTTTCCCTCTGCTCTCTGCTCCCGTCTTCTCCCTTTGCTTTCTCAATGGTCTCTTCTTCCTTCGCTCTCTCCTCCTCTCTCTCTTAAGGAGACTCAAATTGGAATTCTTGAAGGCCCTGTGGTGTAAAACCACGAGCAAAATAAAGAATAAAAATAAAATTAAAAGAGAAAAGAAAAATCAAGCTTGGAATTTTCAAGAATCAAATCAACCAATAATTCAAGTTTAAGGTTCTCCATACAGATGGAGCCTTTAAATAGAGACACAATTTGCAACCTAATAGAAGTTAAATTGCTGACTCCTAACCTAATGGAACTTCACTTATTGAGTCTTAATAAAATTAAAAGTCTCAATAAAATAAAATAATCTAAATAAACCCATAAAATTAAATCCACAAAAAATAAATTAAGGTTAGGATTTAGCGACGCTTCCTTCTGGAATACGTGCGCAATTTCTAATTCCCATTATTCCTTCCTGACTGAAAAGAACTCGACTCTAATGAGGAATTGATATAATCTTCTAAAACATCTGGATCAATACGTCGCAGTTCTTCTTCGAGAATTCAAGTAGCATCTGAGTCTGAACGACCGTGTCATTTGATCAAAAATCGATGAAATCCTCCATCAGTAGAAAAAACAATCTCATCTATGATAATACATTCAATTTGATTCGATGAAAATGGTGGAAGTGATTAAAGCACTAGAATTGGCATCGGAGGAGACGGAGTGTAATCCTTGCTATCACCTGCATGTATAGTAGGATGCTCAAATATCCCTTGATAAGGCAGCAAATCCTCAACATTGAAAATTGGACTAAATTTTAAATCAGAGAGTAAATCTATATTATATGCATTAGGTCTAAGTTTACAAAGGATGCGAAATAGAACAGTGGCTCGAGTATGTAACTTTTTGAATGAATTTTGAAGATAACGTTCGGAACGGATACGAACCATCACATAGTCATCCTCGTTAAACTCCACTTTTCTACAGTGAGCATCAGCGGCAAATTTATATTTTTCAGTATTCATAGAAATCTTTTGCCTACTATTAGTATGAATATCATGTATGTGTTTAGCAAAAAAAATGGCAGACTCAAAAGTGCGATTATTTATTGGTAAGAAAACAAGATCAATGGGTTGACGGGATTAAAACCATAAATAATTTTAAAAGGACTTTTGCCAGTAAACCGATTTACTGAGTGATTGTAAGCAAATTCCACAGTAGGCAATAACAAATCCCATGTTCCAAGTTTATCATCAATTAGGCACCGAAGTAGATTACCAAGACTACGATTTACAACTTCTTTTTGACCATCTATTTGGAGATGAAAAGCTGAAGAAAACTTTAAAGTGATCCCAAACAATTTCCAAAGGATTTTCCAAAAATAACTCATAAATTTAACATCACGATTAGATACTATAAAAGAGGGCAAACCATGAAGTCTAATAACTTTCCTAAAGAATAACTTAGCAACAGAAGAGGCATTAGAAGTTTTTTGACAAAAAATAAAGTATGCCATTTTGGAAAATCTATCAACAACTAAAATTGAATCATGTCCCCTAGCTGTCCTTGGTAAATCAAGAATAACATCCATACTAAGATCTTTCCATGAAAAATGAGGAATTGGTAAAGGAGCATATAACCTAGTGTTTTGCCTTCTAACTTTAGCTAATTGACATGTACAACACTGAGATAAGATTATAACTACGTCTTTTTTAAGAGATGGCCAGTAAAATCTATCTTCAACTATAGCTATAGTCTTATTGCACCTAAAATGACCTGCTAATCCTCCTACATGAAGTTTTCAAATAAGAAAATCTCGTAAAGATGTCTGAGGTATACAAAGATGACAACCTTTAAATAAGCAATTGTCTCTAATTACAAAGTCAACATATTCTTAACGATTTTCTTGACTAAACTCTTAATAGATATTTGAAAAATCAGGACAATGCTGGTAATCATCTTTTACTTGCTCAAAATCAATTACCTCGGTATTCATGGATTGGAGGACAATAATTACTCTACTTAATGCATCAGCAGCCCTATTCTCAACATCAGCTTGGTGTTTGAAAACAAAAATATAATCCTGAAAAAACTCTATCCACTTGACATGTCTAGCACTAAATTTCTTCTAGAACTGAATATACCTAAGGGATAAGTGATCAGAATATAGAACAAACTCTTTGGATAAAAGATAATATCGCCAATACCTAAGAGCTTGAACTACAGCATAAAACTCTTTGTCATATGTAGAATATTTTTGCTTAGTATCATTAAGCTTTTCACTAAAATAGGCATAGGATGACCCTCCTGGCTAAGTACTCCTTCAATTCCAACACCTGATGCATCACATGCTACTTCAAAAACTTTCAAAAAGTCAGAATGAATCAAAATAAGTGCTTCGGTCATCCTAAGCTTTATTTTATTGAAAGCTCTGGCGGCATTAGCTGTCCAATGAAAATCATCTTTCTTCATGCAATTTGTGATGGGGCCATGACGGTGCTAAACTTTCTAATAAATCGTCTATAGAAAGAAGCTAGACCATGAAAACTACGTACCTTAGAAAGAAATTTTGGTTCAGGCCATTTTCTAATTGCTTTCACCTTCTCAGGGTTAGCCATGATATCCTGAAAAAATACAATATATCCTAAAAATAATACTTGATCTTGAAAGAATGAACACTTTTAAAGATTAATATATAATCCGACGGATCTAAGAATAATAAAGACTTCTCTAAGATGATCAGGTGTTCTTCTTTGGACCTACTATAGATTAGGATATCATCAAAATAGACGATTAAAAATCTACCAACAAAGGATCTCAATAATTCAGTCATATATCTCATGAATGTACTAGGAGCATTGGATAACTCAAATGGCATAACTAACCATTCATAAAGTCCATCCTGCATTTTAAAAGCAATTTTTCATTCATCTCCAGGTTGGATTTTAATTTGGTGATACCCACTATGTAAATCAAATTTAGAATAGATTATAGAACCAGCTAACTGGTTAAGCATGTCTTCTAGTTTAGGAATGAAAAATCTATACTTAATAGTAATCCTATTCATGGCCTTGCTATTTACACACATTCTCCATGTACCATCTTTCTTTGGTGTCAAAAGGGCTAGTGCAGCACATGGATTGAAATTAGGATGAATGTGATATTTTTGTAATAAACCATCTACTTGTCTTCTCATTTTCTCACGTTTCTTAAGATTCAATTTATAGTATGGAAGATTAGATATCTGTAATCCCGAAACTAAATCAATGGCGTGTTGAATATCTCACAAGGGAGGAAGGCCATCTGGTATTTTTTTTGGGTCACATCCTTAAACTCTTCTAATAACAGTTAAATCTCAAGAGGTGGGTTATCTAGGATGTTTGAGATCAATCGAATTTCTCCTTTAGGAATGACTGCTAACATAATTCCAGTTTCTGAACTCTCTTTTTCAAATTTCTTATGGATTAAAATGTGGCAGTTTTTCTGATTGAAAATTTGAGAACTCTTATCTTTTCTAACAGGTCGGGATACGCTTTAGCAAGATTTAACCTAATTTTCTTATCTTTATATGTAAAAGTATAGATATTTTCTCTACCAGAATTATGAGTGTCTACATCATAAATCCAGGGCCGACCTAATAAGACACCGGCTACCTTTATAAGTATACGTCATACATAATCTCGGTAGAATAAGCTTCCATTTTAATCAGCATTAGACAACATTCATTAATTGGAAGAGATGTTTTATCTATTCAGGCAACTCTATAAGGATGAGAATAAGGTTGAGATTTCAACTTTAGTCGATTAACGGTAGATTTAGACACAACATTCATAGAACGACCACCATCAATGATAAATTTACAAACCTTATCCCTACATTGGGCATATATATGAAAAATACTAATACGTTTTCATGTCTCAGAGTCTGTAGGAATGGTGACTATACATCGCATGACGTTGACACAACCTCCTGATTCTTCATTTTCTCCATCATACTCTTCTTCTGAATTAGCTGGTTCTAGAGGATTAAAGTCTTCTAGTGCATTTTCAGCTAGTATTGTTTTTTCATATTCTAGTTCTATGATTAGAGTACGGCGTGGACATCTAGCAACTATATGATCCTTTCCATGGCAATAGTGACACTATGTTTAAAGAACTGGCTGATTGAGATATCTTTAGCACAGGTTCTTAGATCCTAATATCTGTGGGATTTGAACCTAGACAGAAAGGGGCTACTTATGACACACTCCTTGTACGACTAATAGGGATAGACCTAAACTGTCCAGATTCATTAAAAAAAGAAGCTCATCTCTTTTGAGATGAAGTTGTATGAAATTTTCTAATTTTTAGGACTTTGTGATAGACTTCTCCTATAGAATCTAGTGAATATAAGGATACTTCTCTCTTCAAATCGTTTCATAAACCACTAATAAACTTCAAACCATTTTCCATGCCTCTTCAGATGTCATATCTCAATTGTAGGTTCTCAAAGCGAGTGATGTAGTCAGTGATGCCAGTGTTTCCTTATCTAAAAGTATATCATTAGTCTAATAAATGACTTTTGTAGTAAATAAGAACATTTTTCGTGTAACTTGGACTTCATTTCCTTTTAAAGTACTATAGGAGAATGTCCTACTCGCTCTAAGTCCTTTTCAATCATTTGCCAATACCGTTTGACAGAACCTATTAGCTTCATTTTTTTAAAATGAATGCGAGAGGCATCCGACATGTGATACCACTCAAAATAGATCTTTAAATCTAATAACCAATCATGAAAGGCCTCTGAATTCAATCTACAATCATAAGAGGCGACTTTAACTTTAACCCCTTTTAATAATTTTTCTAAATTTTCATATCTATTTAGGTAGGCTTTATATTATTATTCTTGAGGTCTAAAGTATCCAAAGTTTCGTACATACCTAGTAGGCTGCCTAGGATAGCTAGATGTAAAATTTGGCAGCTCTACTTCTCCTTCATAGCCCTCTCGATCATACTCATCTCCTCTATAATAATAAGAACCCTCAAAATTATTTGTGAAATGGTGAATAATTGGAGAGGCTGTTGTATAGATTGGGGATGCCTGAAAAGACTGACTAGTATACATGATATGACTCTGGCCTCCAGTAGGTTTAAGATTTTGCGAAGGAGATCGATGAATAGGTTGATTACTAGGAAGATCATCTTCTATAAATTGTTTGAGTATTTTTTAATAGATTCAAGTTTTTTCCATGACAGTATGTGTGTCTTTTAGATTACTAATAGTCATGATAGCTAGAAAGAATTTTAATATTAATTAAATACTATATGTACTTAAAATTCTAACTATGATGCTCATAATAAAATTATAGGGTTAAACGTAATATCTATGTTTTTGGTGCATGCAATGGCAAAATATATAGGTATTTGGTGCATGCAATAACAAATATGTGAAAAAATATAAGCCTAAATAATAATATAAATTATCCAAAGATTTAAAAAAAATCAAAATTTAGTGAAGAAATTGTACCTTTCACCAGACGAAATTAAATATCATCTTGTCAAGCTTACAGTTTGAAGACAAGGGAGACCCATTTTTTTTTTTTATCGATCGCCAGGAAGGGGCTGCGTAAGAGGCAACGAGAAGAGGAAAAGAAGATGCGGTTGCGATGCAGCAGAAAAGAAAAAAAGAGGTGAATCATCGTGGAGACGGAAAGAAGGCAGGGATTGGAGACCATGAGGCTCTGATACCAAATTGGTGTAAAACCACAAGCAAAATAAAGAATAAAAATAAAATTAAAAGAGAAAAAAATTAAGCCTGAAATTTTCAAAAATTAAATCAATCAATAATTCAAGTCTAAGATTCTCTATACAGGTGTAGCTTTTAAATAAAGACACAACTTGCAACCTAATAAAAATCAAATTGCTGACTCATAACCTAATAGAACTCCACTTACCGAGTCTTAATAAAATAAAATAATCTAAATAAATCCATAAAATTAAACCCACAAAAAATAAATTAGGGTTAGAATTTAGCAACACTTCCTTCTAGAATACGTGTGCAATCCCTGATTCCCTTCACCCTGTTTACTAACAAAGAAAGAGCAATAGAAGGGATCACATGATCTCCTTCCATTCCCATCAAAACACATCACACTACTGTAATCCAGCTAACAGGGGTGTATTTGGTATTTCCTCTCTTAAGTTATATCACGTGACCGTCATGCGTTCACAATGGTTGGACCACATTGCAATAAAAACCTAACTCTTGGGGTCTAATTGAAAAAATTAAAACTTTTGGGGTTTAAGTGCAAATCAAGAAAACTTCAAGGGTTGTCACTGTAATTTACCCTTAAAAAATGATTAAAAACTAGTAAAACAAACAAGTGCACCAACATGATTGGTGAAGATCTTTTTTGATATAGGCATAGAGAAGAACTTAAAAGTTAGAAATACGACATAATAACATACACAAAAAGATTGTACGCTTCACTAATACAATTATCAAAATAATCGCTTCACTAATACAATTATCAAAATAATCAAAACTGACTAAAAAAGTTAACTAAGAAGTGCACCTAAAGTGTTTCATGAACTCAGACATATTGATTGCCAAAACTTTGTCATGTATATGAGATTCTAAAGAAGTATCAAAATGGAACAAAATCCTACGAAATGTAAGAGTAATGTAGAACCTCAAGTTAAGTTTATCATAGAGAAATACATATGCAAACATGGTAGAACTTCTTGTAGCTAGCTGTAAGTTCTTGGTAGGGGCCCTAGATATTCATAATAGAACCATACTGGACAGAATATGTAAAATAAATGAAATTAAATGCAGGTGGGACAGAAGGAGATCTGAACATGAATGTTTCCTCTAATATATGACATAATGGATAAATATATGTGCATGAAAAAAATGCTGAAAAGGTTATTAACATATGCAAATGTTTACCTAATATTACTATATAATATATATAATACATATATATAATTTATGTGAGAAGAAAATTGCATGTCTTAATGAAGCATCCGCTTATTTTGCTAAAAGAACTTTTAGTTTTATAACTAATATATTAACAAAGTCTGGGTTTACTAACATATTCTATTTTTAGGAATATTATATTCATATTTTGAAGAAATTCCCAACAACAACACCTTTAGGTTCGCAAATTGAATTATATTTAACTAATAAAAAAGAAATGAACATCTCTAATTTCACTCCATGAGCCAGATCACTCATGTTCACTGATGCAGAACAATTACCTGAAAAAGAGAAAAGAAAAGAAAAGAAAAACCACAAACACACCATACAAACTGTTACAAAAGAGATATAATCAACAAAATCCAGCGTAGACCTACAACTTAAGCAACTATTAGACCAGCAACCAGTCGAAATTTAAATAAATCATTAATTAAAAAAACAACTTACAGCATCTTCAACTGAAAATCCTTGAGTCCACATGACAAGAATGCCTGAAGATACAGACATCTGTCTAACTGGAAAAGAAAATGTAAATCCGAGCTCTTTTTTCTCCTTAATTTTTTGTTCAGAATCATCGTCCTCTTGTTCAACAAATTGTTTTAGAGTCCTTGCAATAAAATCAAATAGATCCTGCATGAAAGACAGAGAAATTAACTAGGAAGAAACATCTAATATAACCAAAAAATTAAACTGGGAAGGATGAAAGCTTGAAGCTTTTCGAGCCCAGATTACCTCACTTGTGCCACTCATTAGTTCTTGGGGAATTGGATGGTGTTCAACTTGGTGACTTAAGATCATGGACCCTCTTCCTCCAAGCCGAACCCGCAATACTCTAAAATTAGTTCCTCCAAGATCAAGAGCATAGTAAGTGCCCTTCTCATTCCTGTTTTTTTTTTAAATAAAAAAAAAATTATTGTTAATAACAAAAAGATTTTTTTTTTCTAACCTATAAATGAGAAGATATTATTTTAATATGGTAGGAAAACAGCATCTCGAATTTTACCAGAAAAAACCCATATTCAACATCATTGCATGAAAATAGAATGTTGACAAGAGGTCCATTCAGTAATCCAAAACAATTAATTCCCCCCTCCTTCCCCTCCCACAAAAACTCTATGAATAAATAAATAATCAAAAGAACCCATATTCTACATAGCATTTTAGAATTAAACCACAAACAACTGGTCCATCTCGTGACCCGGAACAATCAACTCCCCCTCCCTCCTCTCCCACAGTGTGCTCATGCCTCTTTAGGAGGAAATCAAAAGATGTAAAAAGAAGCATATCCATAGAGACAC
Organism: Cocos nucifera; assembly: GCA_006176705.1. Classification (NCBI taxonomy): domain Eukaryota; kingdom Viridiplantae; phylum Streptophyta; class Magnoliopsida; order Arecales; family Arecaceae; genus Cocos; species Cocos nucifera. Next base: position 118,004 of record QRFJ01000786.1, on the reverse strand, counting down.
TCAGGAGCAATCAGATTAAATTCTTCAGCCCTAAAAGATCTGAAACAAAAAAGGCAAAGTACACAAAACCAGTCGTTCTTTTTATTTTCTAAAAAATAATTTAGAAAGCCAGGTTCTTATATTATTCATGGTTGGGTCTTCTTTTTTATTTTTATTGAATGTAAAAATTATCCACATTGAAAAAATAAATACAGCTGAGCAATAAACAAAGAAATAGTAATCATGCTGATCCAATACAAATAGTGCACCATAAATTGCAAACTTTTACTTTAGCTTTTATTAAATTATAGTCAATAACCCCTTCAATGCATTAAGCATATAGATCACACTAATAAATAAGGATTAAGCTTTTTCCTAGGCACGTCAGCATGTTGGCATAACATGTTGAAGACAACACTGAACCAGCACTGATTTCTTTTCCTCTAAATGTAACATCAGCTGTGCTCTTATCACCTCCAATGTTTCACAAATGTCAAATTTGGAAACCCAAACATGATACTATTGCTGGGTAGGAAGCCTCGGATTTGGCCTTAAAAATAATATAAACATGTCAGTCTGTGTGCTTTTCACATTGTAGCAGCACCAACTGACATAGTACAGATATCAGCATATAATATAATTTAAAAAATTAAAAATTAATATTGAGCATGATCTTCAGGATACAAGATTATGTTATTAGAATGAAAATCATCGCCATCCAGGTCTTCCGCAACCACATAAGATTATTCACAGAGCAAAACTTATGACTAGCTGCTGTTAACCTAATGACAAAAGCAAGTACCAATTCTTTGCCAGCAGATCTTTGGAAAAGAAATAGCCTTGAATGAAACCTAAATGACTAGCTGGTGAACAAGGAAACTTATCTAATTGGTCACAGCAAGTCAGGTCGGAAGATGAGAAGATCTTACATAAGGATGTTCATAAACATTTTATTTATTAAAAAAGAAACCTCCAACCCTTAAGAATAATAATGTATATATAACGTATCTACAAAGGTTTAAATAGAAAATTTATAAGAACACCTATCTTACAAAAAATACACTCTTTCTTCTCCTTTGTTGTCATGTCATCCCTGTTCGCACCACCATGACTGCAACTTCCACCAGTGAATTTCTAACTATCCATGTCCAACCAAACACTTTGTCAACTATGGCCCGGTAGCAACAAGTCTTGAGTTAATCAATATGTTGTTTATCAACAACTCAATATGATGGCGACAATGAATTGTGACAACAAAAATCACCAAAAAATAGATGCAGCCAGCCAATAAGTGGCATTTCAATACCATATTCATTTATGTTATTTGACCCATAGAGCACATTTTTCGAATATTTTAGGCTTTATATGGTAAGATTCTATGACCTCATGGTTGACCGTACTGCAGATGCAGAATGGTAAATCAGAAAGAAACAAATAGATTTATTAATGGGCAATCAAATTAAACCAACTTAAATCTCTCATGCCAAAGCCGTGACAAATTAAATAGTTTATGCACTGAGCTACAACTGTTCTTTTAAGACAAGAGTACATTTAGGATAATTGAAACAAGCAAACTAATTTTGTAAATGGCAACGGATACGGAGCTAAGCGAAAGCAAGCCAGCTGAAATATTTTAAACAAGAACGTTCACAAATACATTATATTCAAACTTTGAAAAATGGTATCCTAGCCCATTATTCACCGTCCAACATGGCACTAACATGGAGCCTGCTAAATTCACCCAAAACCCATGAATGACACCAATTGCCTCCCGCCATGTTGGACAGTGAACAGAGTAGTGCAGCATAGCATTGCTTTTAAACTTTGTCTTCTCCCAAAATACCTACACACGATACAGATCATATATAGCTAATTGCTTCAAAGTTCAGCAGAACAACATAAACACTAACTAATACAAGCAGCCAGAATGTAATGTAACAGATCATAGAACCCATACACCTGTACCTCACATCCAAAGCCACACAAATGAATTAAAACACCTTATTCAGATTTCAAAAAATAAAACGAACCATGCCCAACTAAGATTAATCATTTGTCTACATCCCCAGGCCACCACAATTAAAGACAACAAAGAAAGAAATCATAAAGAACTACAAATCAGTTCCCAACCACATAAAGCGACAACGATTATAGCATCCCACAACATATGCAACCAAGTCCCTATTAAAACTCAGACATCGTCAAGTAAAACACAGTAGAAATCAGAAATAAGCAGCCGATGAAAGCTTCAAGATCTTTCTGCATCCAAGAAGGAAGGAAAATATAAAGAAAACATCAAAAAAAAGAAAAAAATCTCAAGACAAGGAAGCGATACCCATCGGGGAGGTTATCGATGAAGGTGAGGAGCATCTTGAGCTTGCTCCCCCCGTCGGACGCAAGCCCGGCGTGCATCTCCACCGCCATGGCATCCACAACCTGCTTCAACCTCCCGATCGACGTCGCGCACCCTTCCTCGAACTCCTGCAGCACCTCCACCGCCCGCCTCCACTTCCGCCGGCTCTGCACCCGCCGCCCCACCAGCACCGCCGCAATCGCGCACGTCACCACCGCGCACCCCACCGCCACCCCAAACCCCACCTTCCCCATCCCCCCACAACCACCACCCTATGCTCCCTCCTCCACCAGATCACTCCATCATCCGAACACCGCCCCCATCTCCCCTCCCGCTCCCCCTCTCTCCAGAAGGAAACCAGGAAAACACGAAAGCTCCGGCGGCAGAGAAGACGCCCGGCGCTTGCCAGCAACGGCGAGAAGTTCGACCAAGTGGCGAGGAGAATGGAACAGAGCGAGGAGAGAAAGAAGAAGCAGGGAGAGAATGGAAGAGGAGGAGAAAAACGAAGGGGAACGTGGGGGGAGGTTTCATTTTTTTAAACAAATTTAAGTATTTAATTAATTCTAAATTATTTCTTTAACATATTAAATGGTGTTTTTAGTAGCGTTGGACAGCGAAGCGGAGTGCGTGCCCGGATGACTCCTTTTTGAAAAAATCCGAAAGACGGATTTGCCCCTGGGATGAAGAATTAATGGCGGATGTCGGCAGGCCCGAAAGCGACGGCAGCGCTTTTTAGCGGCGGATGTTTTGGCATCAGCGAGTGAGGTGTTTTGCTCAAGGTGGGCTGGCCGCTATTTACGGTTCTGCCATTCGTATTAATTGCTCCACTGACATGGCAGTCAGCGCTTTGACCGGATTTGGGATGGCAAAAACTTTGACTGGATTTGGGATAGCAAAAACTTTGAAACGCTTCATCTAATTTTATAAAAAAAAAACCATCAATCAAATAATTAAAATTAATTTTTTAAAAAAAATTGATATTGGCCACTAAGGCTGTAGCATGCATGTGCGACATCTAAACCTAAACTTGTTGTTCAGATTGAAGATATTAACCTGTTAAATTACTTGATGCCGATGATGGTATGGTTAGGATGTATATAAAATTTTGTGTTCGTATTATCCATCTTGTTCAATCTTAAATATGATGAAAATTCATATAGAATGATTTTTTGCTTAACTTACAGATTTGATGCTTCTTATCATTCAATGTCTATTTTTGTATTATAAAGATTCATAGTTCATTTGATTATTATTGGCTTAGTATAACTATAATTTCTTAAAATGGTCAGTATGGTTTAAATAAATTATTAAAAATAATATAATTAAAAGTCATTGAGCGTTGATGATAATTATCATTATGGTGGCTTCAAAAAAATAATCTAATAAATTTAATGCCTAAAAAATATTAAATTGGTATTATATTATTGTGATGTAATTAGTTTGTTAAAAAAATTATATTACAGGGGAAAAGCAGAGACATTTAATTTTAATATAATTATTTGAGTCTAAATATCAGTATATACCATCTAATAAACAAACTCAAAACCTCGTCCAGTAAAATAATTATTCCAATCTAACATGCCTTTTCTTTATATATATATATATATATATATATATATATATACTTTAATATTTTTCTTTCACCTAATAAAATAATATTTTTATTATAAATAAAAATAAAATATAGTTTTCTTAAATAATTATTTGTCTATTAGCTCTTTAGATGGGTAAAAAAAAAAAAAAACTCATTTTTTAATAGATTTACTAAAGATGAGGGGGGTGGATAGCCATAAGAGCATACTATTGGCATTAGAACAATTGAAAGAAAGATAATCAAAAAAAGATATGAGGGGTTTAAATTTCTTAGTCTTTAGGGATCTTTACCACCATCATATCATTATTCGAAGAAGATGGATTTGGATATATATGGTATATACTATACATAGGAGAGGTTTAAGTTAACACTACTTCTAAGATATAGTTTAACTGATAAATAAAATATAAATTAAGATAAAGCTAATAAAAAAATAAATAAAGATAAAATAAAATTAATTAATATGTTAAAGGTCGAAAGAGTTTTTGCTCAACATTACAATATAATATTTATAATTGACTCTTCATAAGTGACATGGGTGCTATCATTCCACTTGGATACTTGTCCATACTATTATATATCGTAAGGTCTACTGCTGCTATATATGATAAGTAATGCTATCCCTCTCGCACATTATTGATAGTGAGAAGATAAGTGTAACTACTCCATTTCCTTGATAATCTGAATAATAAAAAGATGAATTTAATATCCTTCTTGGATTTTCCTCCACCAAGGGCTCGTCATAGATTTGTAACTCTCACTCTCTTAGATCTACATCACATTCATTTGGTTTATATTCTTGATAATTTAGTATGTACTTCTTTTATTGTATCGACCTTTAGATCACAATCAATTTGAAAATGATAAAAATAATAATAAATAATAAATTTATAAATTAATTTTTTTATTACTTTCATTACAACAACAAATAATCATCATTATCTCAACTATCATTTTAATTCCAAATAAATCCAAGAAATTGGTAAGTCAGCTACCAAACAACTTCTATTTATTCTAGATGACAATAGATGATGACTCACAAAAAGATCCATCACTTGGAAATATCATTAATTTTAAATTTGAGATCTGGTATCATTTGAAACCCATGAAACATTCAATCAAATATCCAAATTCTAACTTAAATCCAACCAAGAAACCCTAAACCAAACCCAAAATAGGGTGACACCCTTGTGTTAATTTTGATTGGTCAATAAATAATGACATGGAGGAGTGGCAGGGCAATCTTAAGATTGATGGGAGCACAAAGCGAAAACAGGCGATCCCCTTGGGCCCATGGGGGTAAGGAGGGAGCGGGTTTATTAGAATTAGAATGGAGGAGAAATGTTAAAAAAAAAAAAAATAGTTTGGCAGGGTAAGGGACAGCGCGGCTACAGTTCTGGACGGACGAACGGCGACGGGAGCTGCGTATCCGCCGCCGTACGAGCCAGCTGTCCTCCGCTAATTCCAGCTAAGCCCCCTGAGAGCCGTACGATCTAAAGGTGGTTCCACCAGAAAAATGTTTTGATTGGTCTATGAAACGAGCAACAAAGGAATCGAAGCCGACGATTTCTTTCTTGGCATTTAACGGCAATTGCCGGCATCGGGTCCCCTCGTGAGTGCTCGGAGTGAGAGAACTTCCCATGTCCCGAGCTCATCAAATCCCGGGTCTCGAGTCCGGTCCATTCCATCCTGGTCTAATACACAATAAACATTGGTCATTGTTATAATAAACAAATATATAGTTGTGTTATTTTATATATGTATATTTATATATGACGTCCATGTGATACGTAGGCATTGCTAGGTTGGCAATCAACCCAATCCATCTTCGACCCATCATGGGTTCAAGTTTCGGCTAAATAAATTCAGCTTATAAATGAATCGATTCGTTAACCTATTTGTTATTTAGATTAGGTTCGGATCCTAATTTTTTAATCTATTTAATTCATTTATTGTATGAATTGGGCCGGATTAAACATCTGTTTAAAATTGTTAGTCCATATGCTAAACCTAACCAAAGCTCCATGCTAATCCACCCCATAAATAATAAATTACCTATACCTTGATGTTACATGAGAGTCTTTGCAATGTTTCTAATATCTAGTACTAAGGCTACAAATAAGCTGGGTTGACTTATGCCCTGACCTATGTTAAAAAACTTATGGAGCAGGTTCATATTCTAAAATTGAATCTATTTTATATTTTTGAATCAGATATGAGTTTATTGAATTTGGATCCGACCTAACCTACTTAGATTTATGGGTTGATTTGCATCTTATGTTCAATGATCCGATCTTACCTGAATTCAATGTTGAACCCAAATGGCTGAATCCATCCAAAAGTTCCGACCCGTTAGTATCATGAGATTTGTAGCTTTGCATATTTCATTATGATTTGTAGCTTTGTACATTTTATCATAATGATTTTCAAGATTTGAATGAATATATGATTGGATTCAAATCACATGTCAATATCAAGTCTTGGGCTTTTTTCTTGAGCTTCAAGTGGGCCAGTTTTTATTTTTATTTTTTCTTTTTTTTTTGTGCAAGGGTGGTGGGGATGCATTTGACCATGGTTAATGCGCCATGTGGTGCTACCTTAGTTTTCAATTCGAAGATGCTGACCATCTCCTCATGACTTCTAATTGATACATCTTTAGAAGATCAATTATTAATAGTATTTATAAAATGCTTTTTTTTTTGAGTTAAACCATTTAAAAGTTTTGTTTGGTTGCTGAGAAAGTGAGAGAGAAAGCATTTAGGAAGACATCGTCTCCCAATTAAACAAAAGAATTTAGAAAGGAAGAAAATAACATTCAATGGAAAGAAGTAGATAAGATTATAGATCACTAAAATGGTTAAGAAATGGATAGTATTTTGGAGTTATAGACCCAGATTCAAATCAAATATGAAATTTTTGAGTTAGAGCTAGATTATATATGGACCGGATTCAACCTAAATAATTCATTGGGACAAAATTTTTATTTATGAATCTCATCCGATCTTATCTTCTATTACGTTGGATATGAATCCAATATTAGAATCCGATCAAAGATAAATGAAGTCGAGGTTACTCATGATTCTATCTATCTAATTTATTTGCACCCCTAGCTAGCATATTGATATTGCCTTCTTCGCAGTTCCATATACATGGTGGAAAAAAGAATAGATAGCATTGATTTTTGTCACGTTATTGTGGTCAGTGACAATAACACGAAAGGAAAGCTATAATAAATCAACAAGGGCATCAAAATTTTTCAATATCGTGCCGCCCACGTTGTCCCTTGCCAAATCATTTAGTAAAAAATGTTCACCATCCATTTAGTCCAATTATTTTGCCTAATTATTTTAAAAGGGTATCAATATTTATGTAGACGACAAAAAAGTCAAATAATAACCATTAATCTTCTTATATAATAATAAATATGTTTATAAATAATATATAAGGAACAACCAACCAATGGGTACCTATAACATATAGCAAATGTGATACATATTTTCATTTGACACCAACCATTGTCGCACATCGACATGAAAGTCCTTGACATTAAATGCATACAGAGAAAGTCATTACTGTAGCAAGAGTCTTCAAAATTGTTAAAATATCCGTTACAATGCTGTAAATAAATTGATTGGTAGTGAAGCAATAATCCTATATATAATAATATCGTCGAGGCATGTTACTCGTTCTATGGTGAACCGCAATGTTGATGGGTGGGAGGATAAGAAATAGAGCTATCAGGACTGTCCAATTCGAGGCCTTGGCCAAGATCATATGGCCATCATCGCATGAAGAGGAGTGGGTATAGGCTAAGGTGGGGGTGGTGGTGGTCTCACGTGTCCACACGTAGAGTGATGGGCGAGGAAGTACAAGCTGGAAATATATGTCCCATGGCTAATAGAAGGCTTTTGCCTGCACTTGAGTCACACCGGATCACAAGAAACGATGGCGTTTGTGTTTATAGGGTGATTGTTTGCATTTTTGAAGGAGAGGGGGACAGCCCTTGAGTCTCATGGATTTCTTCTTTTTTTCTTCAGATAGTATTGATTGATTATTGGCAGTGAGGTGGCTGAGGCTGTGTAGTTGATGTTTGAGTCCAGAGGTATCCCAAGGGGCTGGAAAAAGATGATGATCTCTCTCATCCCGAAGAGATCGGATGCATCCATTATGGATCACTTCAGAGTAGTCAATCTTTGCAATACACTCTACAAAGTATGTGCAAGGATTTTGGTTGTGCGCTTGTAGCTGGTGATTCTTCATCTGATTAGTCCAAAGTAGAGAGAATTTGTTGGAAGTTGATGTATCACCAATAATATCTTACTTGCCTAAGAGTTCATGCATGACCTTTAGCATGCACCCATTTATCGAAACTTGATGGCGATCAAGCTAAACATGGAGTGGGCTTATGACCGAACGAGCTAGGGGTTTCTGCATAAGATGCTCTTTGATTTCGGCTTCTGTACAAGATGGGTAAATTGGATCATGGACTGTAGAGAATCCGAGCTTTGCTATCATGATCAACAGTGCCCCTATGGAGTTCTTCTACTCGATTGGCGGCCTTCGCCAAGGGTTCCTCCTCCCCTCCTATTTGTTTATTCTATGTGCTAATGTCCTTTGCCACATGCTTCAGAAGGTTGTCCAAAGGGTAGAGCTTGAGCCCTACTAGCCAACCTCAGGGAGCATGCCGTTGTCGCATCTCTTTTTTGCAGATGACTGCCTGCTCATTAGTCGAATTTCACTCCATAATGCGAGATGCTTTGCAACCATTATGGAGGTTTACTATCGGACCTCAGGCCAGCTAAGAAGTCAACCATCATGTTCAGTCCTAAGACTTAGGTTCGAGTGAAGCAAGCGATTTGGGACAAACTGGGGATCTCCGAGTAGGCAAGGCCCCTTATCTTCCTGAGGGTCCCTATCATAGAACGGAGACTTCGAAAGGTGGAGTATAAACATTTGGAGCAGAGGATCTATGAGCGCATCGATGGCTAGCACCCTCTCTATGATGGGCAAGACCATCCTTTTGAAATTAGTGCTGAGTTCCATCTCGGTCTATCTCTTGGTGAGCACTATGGTGCCTTGCTCTACTCTTAGGAGTCTTGAGCAATAGTTCCGAACCTTCCTTTGGGTACTCATCAGTGAGGTCATGGAGCTCACTAGCTCTCCTAGGATACTGTGTGCTAGCCAACTCATGATGGTGGTCTTGAAATCTAGTCCCTTTTTGTTAGAAGAGAGGCCATGATTGCTAGACATATTGCTAGGTTCCTCACTCAGCCTGGCTGTTTATGGAGCAAGATGATGCGAGCCCATTACGACCACTAGAGCGCGGGGTCAAGATTCAAAGCGAGCATGGATGCTACTTTTTATGGAGAGAGATCTGTGCCTATTGCCCGAACGTTGCGACTCAGATCAGATGGTTGATCAGAGATGGTTGGTTGATGCGAGCTAGGATTCCTGGATATCCAGCTTACCTCTCTCATATTGGCTGACTTATATATGCCAGCATGGAGGTGGAAGACTATCTATAGATTTGCAAGTTGATCACTATTGATTGGACTGGCTGGAGGATCGAGGTTGTCACCAATCTCTTTGATGGGTAGTTTGTTGACATGATTCTCACGACTCTGATTCCTCTTTATCAGGGTCCAGATCAGAGAGTTAGATCGATCTTGCTACCCCAGGATGCCGACCAGAGATCTTGTTGACATGAGCAAATCAGTGCTGGCTAGGAGGATTGATGCGGCCTAGATATGAAGGGTGGAGGCTCATCCTAGGATTAGACTGTTCCTCTAGAAGGTTGCCTGGGATAGGCTTCTGATGCATCCTCTTCTCGAAGGGAGAGGCATGAAGATTTCGATTGTTTGCCCGATCTGTGGCTTGGAGAAGGAGTCCATGGAGCATGCACTTCTTCATTGTCTCAGAGCAGAGTTGATTTAGAGGATAGCGGGCATTCAATCATGGAGAGAGGGCAATGGCCTGTGGATCCTCCTCTTCTTGAATTCCATCCATCAGAGTACTGATCATGGTTGCTCGGAGCCTGCTATCTAGTCTACATAAAAAATTAGATTTGGTTGTCTAGAAACAGTCTTGTTTTTTACGAAGAGATGGTGCCTACCAGTTGTGTCCTTTAGAGAGCCCATAGTTTGGTCATGAAGCATCACCACTTCGATTCCACCAAGTTACCCTTGCACGACCTGAGTTTTTGGGACTCCCTGGCTGTGTTTGCAGCATCTCAGAGGGTTCTTTTCATTTCATCGAAGCCCCTACACTCTAGATTTCTCAAGATCAACTTCAATGGTAGTGTCAGAGGGGGCAGAGATGGCTCGAGATATGTCATTCAGGATCAGGCTTTCAGGTTGCTTGCCATAGGGGGCTCACCATTATTTGAGCCATTCGTTCTTGGTGCTGAGCTTTGTGCAGCATGGGCTAGTGTTTTGTGTGCAACCTAGGAGCTGAGGGCTGATAGAATCATCATTAAGGGGACTTGATGATGGTCATTGGCTGGATCAGTGGAGAGCCAAGTACCATGAGGCTCACCCGCTCCTCGAAGATATCTGAAGGATGCTTGGTCAGTGCACTATGGTGTCCATTTAGTATATATTTCGGAAGGCCAACAGTGCAGTAGATTGGGTGGCATCCTTCATTGTTGACCATTCTGGTAATTGGAGCTGGTGTCGTGGTGCAGTCTGCCCTTAGGGCTTGAGGGATGTTTTCTTTTTTGACTCTTTAGGCTGTACTCGTACTATAGTGATGTGATCGCCAGCATGTATAAAAAAGAAGAAGAAGAGGGGGACCAAAATATAAAGATGTTGATGGATATGAAGGTGGTTAAATGGAATGTGGAGAAAGATAATATGTATGAGCATCTCTACAATACCCGAAATGTACTATACCGTATAGTATATTGTGTATACCATCTATTGTATAATGGATGGTTGCATGTGACTGCATACAATATGCATTATATAGTCCACATCCATTTACGACTATCCATCGTATGATGGACAGTGCATGCGGTGCGCTATGCTGTATGGTGCACCACAAAGGATCCGCACTCTATATACATTGGTCATCATGCATTAATACAGAGATGGGATGCCTCCATTTAACTTGGAATCAGGAAGGTGTAATCTGGTGGGCGACATTGTCTTGGGTAGACTACCTACTATTTATGCATGATTCATCATCTTTAACATTGGGCTCATAGCATTTGGGTTATGGACATGGTTAGTTTTGCAAGTTAGAAGAATAATTGGTTTTCATGCTATAAGTAGCATCCAATTTGCTTGATAATTTGCAATTTGCATCCACATGCTAGGTACATGAAAAGATTGATTTATATCTCACAACATTGAGATGGCAACGGGTCAACTATATTATTTATTAATAAGATAATTAATTCAAAATTTTGTTCTTCTGGAATAATTTCACATTAGATATTTAACTAAATATAAGTCTGCTTAAATATTAAATCTTATCTTAGACTCCTAACTTGGTTTTCTAAATAGATAAAATTTAGTTTTTATTTTATTTCTCTCACCACTTTTAAAATTCTATAGATTTTTTTTTGGATGTGTCTTCAATTGTTTCTCATGTGGTATCATAAAACGAATAGAGATGCTTTCTCTTCTCGCAAGACATTTCAATGGATACTTTGGAGTCTTTCATAATTAAAGAGATGCATTCTCACAAAAGATCATAATTTCAAGAGATACAACTCTTGATGAATGGATAGATTGTGTGAAAGGATGATCCAATTAAAGAATATCTAAGCATCCAATTATACTCACCCCATCATATCTCTAAATAGAAATGAGGTTGTATTTCCCATCAATAATAACAAGATCCCTTTCCATTTGATAACACCAAAATAAAGAAGAGAGTTGTGAGAATAAATTGATCACCAATTGAGTGAACTTAAATACATCCATTAAGCACTTGAGAAGAAGATTGTGTCAATATAAAAGAGGATTGAAAGAGTTTGTTTCAATCAAATTTGCTGATTTTCAACATATCTCAATTTGGCTAGTTCTTGTTTGGCTTTAATTCTCCTTTATTAGAGCACTTTAAGGAGAATATGAAGCAGTTCATTATATCTTGGGAGTAGACTATCATCAACTATCTATAATTGAGTAAAGCAAATTCTACTATAAAGAAAGCACTTTCTATAGCATTCCTAGAACTAAAGCAAATTCTACTATAAAGAAAGCACTTTCTATAGTATTCCTAGAACCTAATAACATCCAAATATAATTTATTTGAGATTTTCAATAATTTTAGAGTAAAATCATTAATTCTATTGTGCCATTGTTTCTGTGCTTGTTAGGTTATACAAGGATTTAAGTTCATTATATTTATCCTTTTTAAACCTTTTATTTATTCTTATTTTAAATGTGTCTGCACTAAGGTAAATTATGATCCATGTGTTATTATATCTTTATGCTGATGATGTTTTAATTTTTGGAACAAAAAAAAAAATAATGATACCAAAAATTAAATCTGCTGATTTCAACACATATAAATTCGGCTAGTTCGAGTTCGACTTTAATTCTTTTTTGTTAGAGTACATTTCAAGGAGAACATGAAGTGGTTCGTTATATCTTAAGAGTAGATAGTCATCAACTGTTACTCATGAGCAGGATAAATTCTACTCTAAAGAAAGTACGTTCTATAGTATGCCTTGAACTGAGAAACATTCAAACATAATTTATTTATTCAATATGTTTAAAAAGCTATTAATTAAATAGTAAAGATAAAATAATAAAATATATTAATAGATTTATAATATATTTTAGAAGCAAGATTTTCAATAGGATATGGGTTGGATAGGTCATTATCCATACGTGTTTTGTACTCGGAGGTGGGGCGGATGGATAACATCTTGAGGGCGAAGTGGGATGGATAGAGTTAAACAAAATGGGTTAGATAAACTCGATCAAGTAAAGTTATAAAATTATTTTTTTGCATACAAATCAATTCTTCTTTGTTTCGTGAAAGAGATTTGTGAAGAGATATATATCTAAATTGGGTTTAGGATGGGTTTTACCATTTACTCTTATCTATTTTGGATTTGCTATGGATCATATAAAACCTTTCTCACTCGAGTTGCATTGGTTCATGTATTCAACGAGATGGTTAAATTGCCACCTCTAACAAAATGCTTCATTGTGGAGAAGGTTTTGGGCACGTCATTTTTTTTCAAGTGAAATTTTGAGGCTCTCATCCAACTTCAACTAATAAATTTTAAATGATATAGCTAGGTGGGGCAGCAACTTTACTAGATAATAAATTTTAAATGAAACCTACCTAAAGAATGGATTTTGAGCATGGAAAATAGGCCAAATAAGATATTGGATTATGTTTCTTAAAATTAGACCCAAAGTGTCACGCCCTCAGCACCTGGTTCGGCCACGTGATGCCACACACTCCTTAAGGCAAAACCCTAAAGAATATGCAAGGCATTCTCATTGCTCAGTCCCAAGGCTAATATGCTCTCTAGATCCGAAAAAAATAGAAAAAAAAAAGAGAAAAGCTTTACGGGCTCAGTAAGTTACTAATATCTTTGAGGGATCAAGCATAAATACTTTTCAAATATAATAATAATTATTATTATGTAACAAGTTAATTTTTTTTCAAAATATGCCATGTACATCAGTAAAAAAATCAAAAATTTTCTCTCGATCTTTGTTGACTATGGCCACAATCAGCCCCATGATGGGACCCAAGAGAGACAATTTCTGAACAAAGAACATCCGATTCGTCGACGTGCTACCATTAATCAGTCCCACTAGCTAGATCCAAAAGAAAAACTAGTTTTAGTTTACATGGCCATAATTCATCTCGTGACAAGGCAAAAAGATTAGTCCTAAACGAAGAACACCCAATCCATCGATGTGCTACCAGTGATTAGCTCCACTAACTAGATTCAAAAGGACTAACTCTACCAGCAATCAGTCCTAATTGGCTAGGCGTAAGAAAAATATATTTCTGACGTGTGACTAACGATCAGTTTCATTGGTTAGACTCAAATCATAGTCTAACTAGAGGAGTTTTTTTTCATACTTTCATCACAACCATTATTTCATAAAAATACTTATTTTCATAATAATACCAACTTAATTTTCATATATTTCAAAAGAGCAAGAAAAATAAGTTTTATTCAAAATTTCATGCATCAACAAACAGATATAATTTTTTTAAAGACCATGCAATTTTAAGAAAAATCATATCTTTCAAAATTATAATATATAGTAGTGTCATTATGCATGATCCAATTTTTCTCAAACACTTTTCATAAATAAATTTTTAATTTTTAATTTAATAATTTTTAAATATTTTATATACCCAAATCTAATTTTTAAATATGTAAATATATATAAAAATAAATCTAGAGATAAAAAAAAAAAATTGATAATTGAATTCAAAAGTAACATGTGATTGATCTCTAGATCTGGCACTCCTCAGATGGTAAAGAATCTAATCAAATAAATTAATAAGGTCATTAGCCTTCAATAGAGAAAAAATAGGATAAAGGAAGAGTTTGGGTTAGATCTGAATCATTAGAAGAAATCTTTATCGGATTAATCATAGAGAGAGAATTAATGGAGAGAAGCAATCTAGAGAGAGAAAATTTATAGAGGAAGAAAGTAGAGAGACACTAGATTAGAGAGAATATGGAGAGAAAAAGTTGGACTTTCTAGAGAGAGAAAGTAGGAATTTCAAACTCAAAGAAGGAAGAGAGACAATTTTTCTTTTTTTTCTTTTTTTTTTTCTCTTTTCCCTTTCCTTTTCTTTTTTCTTTTCTATTTTTTTCTTTTCTTTTCTTTTCCTTCACGGAAGTGGGGACCCGTATCCCTCTCTTCTCTTCTTTTTTAATGAAACATGGGACCGTGAGGTCCCCATTTGTTTCTTGGATCAGAAGCTACAGTTGTTGGCCGATGGCCAGCAGCGGCTAGGGCTGCAACACTACAACCCAAAGAACCCAAACTGGTGGTCGATAGTAACCACCAATGGCAGAAAAGCCAAGAAAAACAGGGGTAGAACACCTAAAATAGGGAAAAGATTCAAAAAGTATTTTTTCGACGAGTTTGATGGTCGGCGGCCAAGCTTAGCATGATGGAAATGAAGGAAAAGGAGAGACGAAAGAGAGAAGATGCTTACCTTGGGCTCCAGCAGCCTCTCCAACCCCAAATTTCAGCAAGCACATTCTGCAAAGAAAATTTAGTGATCCACGCCAATTTGACTTCGATTTTTGGTTAGGGGGAAGAAAGAAGGCTTCTTCCCTTTAAATACATTCGGCTAGGAGGAGTTTCACTCCTTGAGATAGATTTTTGACTTCGATTGGAAGTCAGTCAGGAGGAGAAGAAGACTCTCGCTAGGAGTCTTCTGATTTCTCTCCTTTTTTTTGAGAAGTTTTGGTGAAGTTGGCAGAGCTCACCGACTTCACGCTGAACCTGGTCCAAAAGGACTGGTTCTCACATTCTCCCCCTCTTATAAAAATTTCATCCTCGAAATTAAAGATAAATTAGCACTAAGATTTTGAGATTGAGATAAATAAAATCATTTAAAATTAAGCTATGAAAAATCCCGATAGCAAGATTGATTTATTAAAATCAATTATAATTGGAAAAGAGTTTGGGGTGAATTCGATACAAACACTAAGATGAAATTTTCATTCTATAAAATCAAATCATCATGATAGTGAAAGTGATCATGATTATATAGTAATAACTTTAGATAACAGTTGTCCATCATGATCCTCTAAATTGCTACAACATCATAGTTAGATCAATTCTTGCAATGATCATAAGTCTTATTTACTCGCAATATCTTTGAGAAATTATTTGATTACTTTTTTTCTATTCTTTTTTATCAACAAAAGAACTATAGTCTTCTAATTCAAGATGACTTTCAATAAATTCAAGATTGCTATCAAATTAAATTCTCAAAATAAATCTAATGCTTAACACAACATAGTACAACCAATCTATAATACTCAAAATATATCCTACTATATCAATTATTTAACCTCAATGGCATCCTCAAAATTTATTTGTGTCGATCTTCAATGCTTCGATTTTAAAGACCATAATGCATATCGATAAACTTATATATTATGTGACAATTCAATCAAATTTAAGTACCTATATTTATTTTAAGGTATTCAATCAAGATCCTAATTCTATCTCACTCTGATTAATCTAAATTTTTATATCTTTAACCTACGCTCTGTCATGCTACGAACTCAGCACCTAGTTCGGCCACGTGATGCCAC
The DNA here is from genome assembly GCA_006176705.1 of Cocos nucifera. Classification (NCBI taxonomy): domain Eukaryota; kingdom Viridiplantae; phylum Streptophyta; class Magnoliopsida; order Arecales; family Arecaceae; genus Cocos; species Cocos nucifera. The sequence continues at coordinate 101,807 of QRFJ01000786.1, read as the reverse complement.
ACATTTCTTAGGACAAAATCCTAAAGAATATGCAAGGCATTCTCATTTCTCAGTCCTAAGCCCAGTATGCTCTCTAGATCTGAAAAAATAGAAAGAAAATGGGTGAGCTTTTCGAACTCAGTAAGTTACCAATATCTCTGAGGGATCAAGCATAAATACTTTTTAAATATAATAATAATAATTATATAATAAGATAATTTTTTTAAAAAATATGCCATGTATATAAGTAAAAAATCAAAAATTCTCTCTCGGTCTTTATTGATTACGGCTACGATCAGTCCCATGATAAGGCTTAAGAGAGACTAGTCCTTGAACAAAAAATATTCGATCCATCGGTGTGTTACTAGTGATCCGCCCTACTAGTTAGGTCCAAAAAAAAACTAGCTCTAGTTCACACGGCTATGATTCATCCCAGGACAAGGTAAAGAGATTAGTCCTGAATGAAGAACACTCGATTCATTGATATGCTACTAGTGATCAGTCCCACTGGCTAGGCCCAAAAGAACTAACTCTGCCAGCGATCAATCCCGATTGGTCAGGCTTAAGAGAAATATATTTTTGATGTGTGACCAACAATTAGTCTCATTGGCTAGATCCAAATTATAGTCTCACTAGAGAGTTTTTTCTCAAGCTTTCATCATCATCATTTTTATGAAAATACTTGCTTTCATAACAATATCAACTTATTTTTTATATATTTCAAAAGAGCAATAAAAATAAATTTTATTCAAAATTTCATGTATCGATAGATAAATATAATTTTTTTCAAAGACTATGCAATTTTAAGAAAAACCATCTCTTTCAAAATTATAACATATAGTAGTGTCATTATGCATGATCCAATTTTTCTCAAATACTTTTCATAAATAAATTCTTAATTTTAAAATTTAATAATTTTTAAATATTTTATATATCAAAATCTAATTTTTAAATATGTAAATATATATAAAAATAAATTCAAAGATAAAAAAAACTTACCAACAATCGAATCCAAAAGTAGCATGTGCTGATCTTTAGATCTGATACTCCTCAGACGGTAAAGAATCTGATCAAATAAATTAATAAGGCCATTAGCCTTCAATGGAGAAAGAAATAAAATAAAGAAAGAGACAGAATTTCGATCTAAGTCAATGGCTTGGGTTTGATCTGAATCATTAGAAGGAACCTTTATCGAATTAATCATAGAGAGAGAATTACATGGAGAGAGAAATAATCTAGAGAGAGAAAATTTATAGAGAGAGAAAGTAGAGAGATACTAGATTGGAGAGAAAGTGGAGAGAAAAAGTTGGACTTTCTAAAGAGAAAAAGCGGATATTTCAAACTTAGAGAAGGAAGAGAGGAAAAATCTCTCTTTTTTCTATTTTTTTCAGATCTAGAGAGCGTATTGGGATTGGGATTGAGCAATAAGGATACCTTGCATATTCTTTAGAGTTTTGCTCTAAGAAGTATGTGGTATCGTGTGGCCAAATTAGATGCTGAGTTCGGGGCATGGCACAAAGTCTTATTGATTCAAGTTTGGATGTAGGCAACAATATACTGAAACTAAAAAATTTATAGGATCACATAGCATATGCATGTCTTCAAATGCAATATGTTTAACTTTTCTCTTGTTCTTTCCTCATGTCAATTGGAAAATAATTCTTCTTCTTCCTTTTCTCTTCGGGATTGCATGTTAGGTTATTCTTTCCTTTCTCTTATTGTGAAAATAGCAATGGTTATATAAATTCACTTGAATTATTGATGCAACAATTATATAACAACAATTAGCAACCTATATTGGATACAATTAGTTAAGTTTTTGGAGGTTGGTACCAAAGACCTGGATTCATTAGGAATGGTGCCAGCCATAACACGTAGTCTGGCTGTAGCTCACAAATTAACTTGGTTTTTGACTAGTGTAGCCAATCGGTTTGGCCTCTATGAGCCATATAATTAAAAAAAAGTTTTTATTTGCTATCTAAATTCTAACATATTACATCAAGTATTTCTAAAGGAGAAGAAGAAAAGAGATTTTTAGTACACCTAAAATGCTTTTGTCAAAGATTAGGTTACCTTTTGACCATGATGCATTGACCCAACTCAACTATCGTGAAAACACCTGTCATCTGGCCATGCATGGCATGCACAAGAGTGTTCTTTTTCCTTTAGGGTTGCAAACCACATAAAAGTTGATAGAATGTATTGAAAGACTAAGTCATTTATCCAAAAATTTCATTATTTGCCTTTAATGGTGCCTCAACATACGTTTCCTACCACTCCTTATATGGCATCAAAGTAATCGTTAGTTATGTCGAAACATGGACCATGTATATTATGCCCTAACCTAATTGCTCGAGCCAAGCGCATGACAAACAGCAGCACATATCCATCAGGTTTAACCCTGTAGGATACGTAAGGATTGTCTTTTAATTTATACATATTAATATTGTTTAAATCTTAAGTAGTGATAGAATCTAAAATAATTATTAAAAAAAATAGTCCATAATCACTTAATAATAATGAATAAGTCTAATCAATTTATTTAAAGAAAAACTAATCAAATATCGTTTAGATCCTAACCTCCTCATTGCTTGTTCCTATGCACCATCTATTCCTTTGCATTTGAAAATGAATTGAAGAGAGAATGAGCTTCATAAATTCAGTAAGTTACCAAAATCTATAGTTAGATCAAATATATTATGTAAGAAATATAATTTTTTAGTTTATATGATTTCTCATGAACAAAAACATGCCAATATGTACATAAAATATATCATATCTATCAACATAGATTTCTTGATATATAATGCATTTAACCAATATTAATTTCCAAATCAAACATGGATGGACCATCCACTCTCACTCTCTCAATCTTTATAACTGTAGCCAAAATCAGCTTGTAGCAAGCTCTGAAAATGACTAGATCTTACTACAACCTGCCTTCTATTGGTTGTGTGCTAGTGATCACCCAACTGAAGGCTTGAAGAGAAACTAACTTTTAAATTATATAAAAAAATATGCTTTAATCAGCATGTGCCAATGATTAGCTCCAACTAATTAAGCCCAAAAGAAAAGTAGCTCCCGACCATAACATGCGGTTAGTCAGTATGTGCTTGTGATTGTCTCACAAAGGTTCTGAAGGAGATTAGATCCGAGCCCATGTGATTATAGTTGGACTAGAGAGCAGTGAAGTCAATACATAATATATAAGATACCAACACATTTATTGATGCAATGAAATATCGTTCATGCTCAAGTAAATCATATCATAATTGATTCAATATTTTACAAATTATTTTTGTGTAGAGAACATAAAATACTTAATTAAATATAATATAATAGCATAGTTTAAATTTTAAATAATACAAATTAGATAATGTATACAATAGAATACTAAAGGTAGAGATGACTTACAATTTTTGCTCTAAAATCTCTCAAAATTCATCAATCAAGAAAATCATTCAAAAACCTAAATGTAAAGGAATCGATCCTAATCAAGCCTCCTCACTATTCGGATCTAGATTTCCACGTGATGAGATTAAAGTCTCTAGGTTAGATCTAATTTTGCAATTAAAAGAAAATCAAACTAAATGGAGGGAATAATTAAAGAAAATATTTGGGAAAAGTTTATATCTGGTCTATGATTAGAGAGGATATCAAGTGATGCAGAGAGAAAGAAAAAGAAAAGAAAATTGATTTATGGAAACAATAAATGAAGAAACATGAATTAGAAGAAAGAAGATAAAAATGAAAGGAAAGAGGAAGAGAGGGAAGAGAAAAGATCGGAGGAAAGTAATGGAAGCTGTGTTGTGATGGTGGTGGAGGGATTAGTGATAGTGCACAATGCTCAACAGGTGGCGGTCAACAATAGTAGTCGGTGGTAGTGTTGGTCAATGGAAATGGGTCGAAAAAGAAGAAAAAACAATGGAATAGGACATTTGGGTCTATGGTGGCCTAAGTTTAGGGTTGATCATCGAAGACCTACATAAAGAGGGTAAGATGAGGGAGAGGGAGGCTAGGCAGCATAGCACACGATAAGATGGCTGCAATCTTAGTGCACAGTGTTGGTCTAGTCACATGCATTAGGAAAAACAAAAAAGGATAGAGATGAGGGCAGTGCCCCTAGTTGCCTTAGTTGTAGCTCCCTTATCAATAAGGATTGAAAGAGGGCTAGGGCTCACTAGCAATGATAGAGGCCGACGACCCTCGATCGATGGTGGTGGGTTTTGGCGGAAAGAATGGCAATGGACTTCGAAATAGAGAAAAGAATGGCAATGGACTTCGAAATAGAGAAATTGTGTAAAAAGGAAGAAATAGAGTTTTTGACTACAATGCTTGACTATGCCAGCATGGCGGCCACCAGAGATGAGGAAGTAAAGAAGAGGAAGGAGTTCAATACTCGGTAATAATCGATAACTAGGGAAGAAGAGATTAGATAAAGAATTTTTAGAAAGGGATAGCACTAGCTGTTTGATGTGAGTCAGCTGTAATAGTCGATGATCCTTCAGTACTAGCCTCGAGAAGTCGTGCTGGCCATGCCTCCTCAATCTTATCCCAACAGCATGAGCTTGGGCAAGGGATTGTGATTACTTGTTTTGATTTTTTTTTTTTGATTGATTAATTTTTACATGAAAGCCGGTAGCACTTGCCGACCTTGATTTAAAATAGGTATGATAGAATCAGTTCTCACAAGCAAACATAACAAGACCAAAAATAGATTTGGAGTCTACAAAACCTTTTGTATACATCCAGCATTATTTTAGAACTTAATTTACTTACAAAATTGACAAGTAGGCAAGTAATTTTAAGTCACCAAACCCACAAGATCACATGATGAATATAAACATTACCATACCAACCAACTCAAGCTTGTCTGATGTGATACTAGAAAAGGGGAGGTAGAGAAGGAGATTTGGGTCAAACTCTTATAGAGACTAATTGTACAAGCTTATTAGTTAGCTATTCTAGCCTCAATTTTGATACTATCCAAGTAATGGATCTTTTTTTTTTTTTTGGTTGTTGTTGTAATGGGCATGCGGCACTTTCTGAGAAGTTACTCCCATGACAAGCCCTTTGCCTCTCTCTACATAACTTGCTCTTTGGAGACTTCAAGGGCTCCCTTCTGTCTTGAAATCAGCTATGATCGTCGGTTCTCTACCGAGTTGCGGCGGAAGCCATTGATCGTGTAATAACCTAGATTTTTTTAAAAAAATTGAAACCCACACGCTATGCGCGTGGGCAAGGGATGGAAGACTCCCGATGGGAGTCTTCCCCCTCATCTCCACTCCCAACTAGGAGAAGGATCTACGGCAGCCAAACCCTAGGATCCATAATTTATAAAAGAAGCCCTCCCCTTCCTAGCCATCTCACCGCAAAATCCCGTCCATCATCAGTGAGAAATTCTCAAATTTCTCTCTGATTTTTCATGGAGGGTGTTTAAGATTTTTTCGACAAAATCGGCCGTGCAACCTCACCAGAGCCAAGGTGAAATCTAGATCTTCCTGTATTTATTTCTTCCAATCTCTAAGGGGTTGCATTGCTGGAATTTAGATCGGCAAGATACCAGATTTATGAGGAATAGGGTCATCCCCGATTTTTTTTCTTTCTCCTCCCATCTAGCTAGCCGCCGTTGTCGGATGTGGGTTGCACTTAGGTGGCCAAGGTTGGCATCGTCAAGGATATGCTGGCATCGGGGATGGTCGCTGCCACCGATCGGGTGTTGCCACCTGGCCTTGTTTTGTTCCCTTGTTTTCATGAAAAATAAGAAGAAGAAAACTAGAAAAAAAAAGAAAGAAAAAAGAATGAAAAAAGGAAAAGAAAAGGAAAAAGGAATTAAAGAGAGAGAGAGAGAGAGAAGTGATTTAATTGACTTGGGATGGATTAATTGGTTTGGACCCAATTTAAATAGATCTAGATCAAGCCAGGTCACATAGATCCAACTTTGGAATTGATTCAAATCTAGATTAGATCTAGATTAAAAATTTTTTTAGTTATTTTTCTAAAATTAAAAATTAATTAAAATTATTTGACATGCTAGCGTAATTAACGCTGGAAGAACATCAGATTTAGAGATCAGGCTGAGAAGACTGTAGAATTTCAAATCCAATTAATATAAGTTTTCTCTTATCTCTAGATTTATTTTTATATATATTATATATTTAAAAATTAGATTCTTGTATATAAAATATTTAAAAATTATTAAATTTTAAAATTATGAATTTATTTATGAAAAGTATTTGAGAAAAATTAGATGATGCATGATGACATAGATAACTTTTTCTTAAAATTGCAGAGTCTCTGAAAAAAATTTATTTGTCCATCGATGCATGAAATTTTGAATGAAAATTATTTTTATTGCTCTTTTAAAATATATAAAAATTAAGTTGATATTATTATAAAAATGAATATTTTTATGAAAAAATAATTATGATAAAAGCATGAGAAAAACTCTCTATTCAGACTATGATTTGGGTCTAGTCAATGGGATTGATCGTTAGCCACACGTCAGAAACATGTTTCTTTTGGATCTAGCTAGTCAGGACTGATCGCTAGTAGAGTTAGTCACTATGGGCCTAGCCAGTGGGGCTGATTATTGATAGCATGCCGATGATTTGAATGTTCTTCATTCAGGACTAATCTCTTTGTCTTGTCATGGGATGAATGGTAGCCGTATAAACTAGAACTAGTTTTTCTTTTGGGTCTAATCAATTAGACTGATCACTGGTAGTACGCCGACGGTTCGGATGTTCTTCATTCAGGGATTAGTCTCTTATGGGCCTTGTCATGAGGCTGATCAAGGCCGTAGTCCCCATGACAAGGCCGTAGTCAATGAAGATTGAGAGAAGATTTTTGATTTTTACTAATATGCATGGCATATTTTTGAAATAAAATTATCTTTATATATATATTATTGTTAAATTATTATACTTTGAAAGTAATTATGCTTGATCCCTTAGAGATGACTGATAATTTACTGAGCCCGTAAAACTTACTTTCTTTTTTCTATTTTATTTTTAGATCTAGAAGAGCATATTGAGCTTGGGATTAAGCAGTGAACCGTGAAGAGGCCTTACATATTTCTTAGGATTTTATCCTAAGGAGTGTGTGGCATCACGTGCCTATCTAATGCTGGATTTAGGGTGTGGCAGAGTGGTATCAGAGCTTAGATTTAAGGACATTAGAGACTATAGCTTAACTGACATCGAAGATTAGTCAGAATTATGATTTATGGTACTTGAACTTAAGGTTATGACCCCTAAGGACTGTGAGTTAAGGAATATATGAGCATAAGATTATGATCATTAAGGATGTGACAGAGATAATTCATAAGGTTAGAATCTCAATGGATAATTTATATCTTGGATTATAATTTGAGGGGTTGACCAAATTATGATATTATTAGTTTGAAAGTTATTTAGCAAACCTAAGATATTCGATGGATTAAATCAGAGTGTGCAGC
>QRFJ01000786.1:25000-93627 GCA_006176705.1 Cocos nucifera | reverse complement strand
TTTTCTTAGGGAGAATTGATTCAGGTCTCATTAAACTAGACTTGGCTTAGTCATAACAATTATGACTAACCTAGTGGCATGGGTCAGCTCGGATTATTGACCACCTCAGATCAGAACTGTGTCAACAGATATGGCCAGGTAAGTGAGACCGGTGGAAGGAATATGCCGTTAACTCGCACAAGAACGCATTCAGGTCGAGTAGCTTCCAATTAAAAACCAGTCGGTCGTCTGTGCCAAACTTACCTTAGACACCAAATTGTTGAGTCAGAACCAATTGGGTTAGCCTACAATCCAGACTCTAACCTCTGAGCCTAATTAGGTCTTGCTTGATCGTGACTCGATCTTGACCCAGACTTAATCCTATTAGGCTGGTCAATTTAAGCATTGTTGATCCCATCTAACCAACTCTTGATTCGGTTTGATCAACCGCTTAGACCTAATTGAGCTACCCAAGCCCGAACCCAGTATTATGAATATGTCTTAGATCTGAAATTCTCAATTTTAGACCTAATTAATATTCCATAAACTTAATTCTTAATTAAGTTGGGTTCATAAACAAAATATGCACAATAAATCCTAGGGTTTCAGGATCTAGGGTTTTGCAGAAAGTAAGTTTTGGGTTTCTGATTAAGGACGAACACGCAGCACCCCTACACGTCATAAGAACACCCCATCGAATGGGAAGAGAGGGCCTTTAAACCCTTCTTCGTTCTTATGACCGGACGGCCAAGAGGAACGCCTTAATCAGGAACATGTAAATCTACAAAACAGTTATAGATCTATATCATATATCTCATATACAAATTTAGATCTAATCAAGGCATATTTTGCATACATCTCATGTATCAAATCATGCATGTTTTCAGATCTAAATTATCTCATAATAATCTAAAAAATTAGATTTAAATTGATCTAATCAAAATAAATTCTAATCTAGACAATTATGTAGAACTATTCTACAACTAGTCTAGACATGCATCAATCATATCTCATATGATATTTAAAATTAAATAATTTTTATTTGCTATTTATCAGATGTTATTATAACACTTATAATATCAGAAAATAGTAAATAAGAAGATCTAAAATATGATTTAATCAGATTAAATCAAAGACATGCAAAACTATTCTATAGAACTATTCTATTCTAGAACTAGTCATGCATATCTTCATGTTCTTAGATCCAAATCATTTAATTTTAATTTTTCTGATTTCAGATCTGATCACATCTCATGTGACATCTGAAATCACTTTATTTTCTAATTAAAATAAAATTAAAATCAGATCTAAACAATTTAGAACCATGGCTCTGATACCAGTTGAAGGGAAATCCTGATTTCCCGGTCCAGGTTCGTCCAGATCTGATTAGATCAAGAGATATATTTCAAAAATTTTCTCTTGATCTCAATCAGATCTTGATATGTTTCAGATCTGATTCTTATTATTTTAATAAATAAAATAAAATAAGATAAATTAAATCAAATTTAATTTACCTGATTTGGGTAATCCTATTACCCTGTAGATGATCCTGATTGCAGCGGAAGGTTCTGGATCTTAGCCACGCAAGCGCCTGGCCTCTACCGGTATCCACTCGGGTTGGATCTGGAGATCCTCTTCTTCTCTATCACACCTCCAAAAATCAGATCTGGATCTGATCTGGAGGATCTTCAAAACTCTTTTGAAGATCTGCAGTCGTCCTTTTGCAGCAGCGCAGCCTTCTTGCTTTTGATCGCCTTTCCTTGATCTGAATCGCACCAACCTAAGTCCAAAACACCTTTTGGACGTGGAGAGCAAGGGGAGAAGAGACTATGGCATGGAGAAGGAGGGGAGAGGCAGCCTTGGGGCGTGGGGTTTCTCAATTGCATTAGAATTAGGGTTGGGCGCAGGGTCTTATTTATAGACCTCTTGTGATCCAACTCCTCTTCCTCTCAACCAATCACAACCCTTTGTGAAATCAGATCTAAATCTGATTGGTTGGAATAGAGACCCCTGGATTCCTCCTTAGAGGGTGCCTAAGACCAGTCAAACTGGATTCTTAGTAGAACTCTGATTGGAATCCAAAAGGGAGGTGGAGTCCTTGTCCAACAAGGACTCCTAGGCGCCTCCTACTTGGGCTCACGCCACCCTTGGCGTGCGCCCTTCTCCTTGCCAGGTTCTGGCAGGGGGACAGGCCCCCACCAGCTCTCCAATAGGTGCATGACATGTGGTCAAAAGTCAAAGGGTCAATGGTCAACGTTTGACCAGTCAAAGGTAGACTTTTGACCAAAGTCAAAGAACAAGAAATGGCAGGTGACCAAAAATGGCAGGTAATGTCTTACAAATAAGACAACCTATTCTGACTTGGACAACCTCCAGTCAGACCATATGAAGGCCTCTGATTGAGCACAAACTCCTTTGGCTCAGTCAGGACAACTTATTTATGATAGTAAAAGAAGAACGTTAGGTTCAATCGAGTGCTAGCACGATTTCCTTGAACCTAATTGAATCTCATTCAGATCAATTGAACTAGATCAGTTCAATTGATGATCACCAGATTCAAACCCTTGTTTGTGTGACCCAGTTAGGTTCAGTTCTGTATGGTAATGGGATATGTCATGATCTCTATCATAGACATCATCGAAACTCCTTTCGATGGATCAGAACTCTTCTGATTCGAACAGCTAGAATGATCGATCATCTAAATCATTCTAATTGCTCCCAAAATCCACCAGTGACACCTAGCAGTATATGGTGGCAACCCATCAGAGCTGAATGCGAACCTCTTGGTGCAGCTACCTGTGTGATTAAGTTCTTCTATCTTGAGCCCCGATCAGATTAGGGTTAAGGTGAACTCGTCAAACCCTAGTCTCTGTCATATGATGTAATCATTCGATTCGAGTCCAATGTGAAAATCTAAATAGAAACTCTTTCTATTATTTCACTCTGCCATGGCCATGGGCTTCAGGACTTGATTCTCATGATCATCATAGGGCTGCTCCTCTACCACCGAGGTAGATAGATCCCATCTTGATGCAATCCAGTTCCTACAATGAACATGCTATAGCCAACATACACCTCAGGGTTCCATATGGCTAGGAGACCGAGTAATGGTGTAGTCAAACTATAACACCCTCAAGGTGAACTGCCGATGCATCTCAGGTCAAAGAACCAGACACACTACTGCAGCATCGAGTCAGTCATTGACGAGAAGGTAGACTTCCTAATGACTACTCGAGGTGGTCACGCTCAGTGCCCTCGTTCTCTAACGAGTACCTGTACTCTCGCTCCGGTGTCTCCACACCGTAGACTCAAGACTCATCTACTAAAGAGAAGCGATCGTACACCAACCTTCCGGATCAATCACCATCCTCATGATGATCCTATGGTCGGAAGCTGTTTATGAGTTAATAATGATTATTCATGTCTTAAATTTTCAACTCTTGAAAATATGAATTATCATTACCATTAACTCAAAGGATGTATCACAGACACTAAATACACAGGTGTGATAGAAAATAACCCATTTCATTAATTATAGTCAAAATTATAATTTTGCCCCTAGAAGTGTATTATAAGTGTCAGCCAATTCTGGCTTCTAGGGCACATATATCTAATAGGAGGGTCCTACCGGAGCCACCCCCCATCGGCTCCGGATGGGACTTTATTTTGCAGGTCCCCGGCGGCGATCTTATCGACCTCCACTCCAGCGGACTCCGACGATGGCCAGTTTCTGCGTCAACAGATTGGCGCTGGAGAAAGGAAACCCCAAACCTCCGAGGTTTTCTTATTCTTAAAGGAGTGCTCGACGATGATTTTTCTCTTCCCTCTTCGAAGATCTCCCTCTTCTCTCCTGAAGAGAAAATGCCTCTGAGGAGAGCTTCGACTCGGCGCTCAGCGGCCTCCGTGGTCCGATCTCATCCAGATCCATCTGTTCCTGCTTCAGTCTCGGTAGCTTGGGCTCCACCTGTACCCACGGTGGATGTGAAGCAGTTCGACCAACTTGTCCGATAGGTCTGTGGCCTCACCGAGGCATTGTAGGCCATACAACAGCCTCCGGTGGCGACTCCACCAGAAAACCCACCATCGAAATATCGGAAACTAGCCCCAAGAAAGAGTACCAGGGCCAACGTACCTGTCGCCCCTGAGAAGGAAAAATAGAGAGCCGAGGATCCATGTTTGGATCACAGTTCTCTCTTGGGGGAGACCTCCATTTGTAGCCGAAAGTCCCTCAAGATCTGCAACCAAGATGACACTCTCGATCGCAGACCGTGGGAGATGGACCGACGGATTGAAGAGCTCGGCCACATCGCCCTGGCTCATCAAGCCCACATCCACGCCGAACCTCCTTTCTCCCTCTGAATTATGCAAGAACCCATTCCACCAAATTTCGAGCTCTCTCAACTTGAGAGCTATGATGGAACTTCCAATTCGGTTGATCATCTGAAGGCCTTCCATGCCATGATGCTACTCCATGGTGCTTCAGATGCCATACTGTGCCGAGCTTTCCCATCTATCTTAAAGGGAGTAGCTAAAAACTGGTACTCGACATTGAAGCTGAGCACGATCTTTTATTTTGATCAGATGAGCAGTCAGTTCGTGGCCCACTTCGTCAGCAGCCGACGTCTGTGCCAAGGTTCGGATTCCCTAATGAGTGTCAAGTAGAAGCAGAGGAAATCCATCTGGGCTTACGTCACCCAGTTCAATGCCGCGGCATTGGAGGTCTGGAACTTGGACCAGTCTGTTACGATGGCCGCACTCAAGGGCGGCCTTCAGAAAAATGACTTGCTGTTCTCCCTGAAAAAAAAGTATCCCAGGGACTTCACCGATCTGCTGGCTCGGGCTAAGAGATATGCCCATGCGGAAGAAGCCTTCAAGTTGAAGGATGAAGAAGCCCTGAGAGAGCGGCTGGCGGACGATGGAGAATCAAGCGAAGTTTGACTGCGCTTGCAGACCTCCTTCGAAAGTAGGCGGGCCCGAACTCCTCGAACTCATCACCGAGGGAGCCCCGATAGAGGGGCACGAAGAAGCCCTCCTTCCGGAAGGTTCCGCGACTATGCCCCCCTCAACGCTCCTCGAACTCAGATTCTTACCGAAGTGAAGAACCAATTATCAAGACTAGAAGGGTTACAGTCTTCCCTAAACAAGCGCAATCGAAGTAAGTACTGCCTCTACCATTGCAACCATGGCCACGATACTGAAGAATGCATGCAGCTCCGAGATGAAATTGAGGAGCTTGTCAGAAAGGGATGGCTAGGTAAATTTCTCCGACACCAGCTTGAAGAAGAAAAAGATCGGCCAAGGGCGCTGCCATAGCCAGAGACGGTAAGAAGCTCGACACTGCCATAGCCAGAGACCGCAAGGAGGTCGGCCACCTTACGGCCTCATCCACATTGCCCATGGGAGGAGCTTGGTGCATCAGCGATTCATCATCTCCCAGCAACAAGAGCTTGTACTAAATTGAGAAGACCAGCATGAGGAGATCGTCCACCCCGAGACTTATTGCCGAAGAAACATGGAGGAGCAATGCTACCACGATCTTGAAATACAGAATTTGGGGATGCGCTGCTAGTAACTTTCTTTCAATAAAATTTTTTTCTTTCAATAATATTATTTCTGGATGCAAAAACTATGCGATGACAGGGAAGAAGCAGTCAATAATTACCGCGTTAGAAACAGGAGGAGAACCTCGTCCTAACGCGAGCAACAACCTCGGCTAGAGATAAGATCTCTCCCGAGCGAAGGTCTCATTCACAAAGGATGAGATGTGGGAAGAGGCCCCGACAGTGGCCCTTATGTGCCCCCACAGCCCATTAGGAACAGGAGGAGAACCTCGTCCTAACGTGAGCAACAACCTCGGTTAGAGATAAGATCTCTTTCGAGCGATCGATCGTTGACAACCTTGGCTAGAGATAAGATCTCTCTCGAGCGACCGAGTCAACCTCGATTAGGAATAGGAGGAGAAACCTCGTCCTAATGCGAGCATCAACCTCGGCTAGAGATAAGATCTCTCTCGAGTGACCGAGTCAACCTTGGCTAGAGATAAGATCTCTCCCGAGCGATCGAGCCAACCTCGATTAGGAACAGAAGGAGAACCTCGTCCTAACGCGAGCAATAACCTCGGCTAGAGATAAGATCTCTCCCAAGCGATCGTGGACAATCTCGGCTAGAGATAAGATCTCTTCCGAGCGACCGAGTCCAACCTCGATTAGGAACAGAAGGAGAACCTCGTCCTGACGCGAGCAACAACCTCAACTAGAGATAAGATCTCTTCCGAATGATCGTTGACAACCTCGACTAGAGATAAGATCTCTCATGAGTGACTGAGTCAACCTCGGCTAGAGATAAGATCTCTCCTGAGCGATCGAGTCAACCTTGGTTAGGAATAGGAGAAGAACCTCATCCTAACGCGAGCAACAACCTCGGCTAGAGATAAGATCTCTCCCGAGCGATCGTTGACAACCTTGGTTAGAGATATGATCTCTTCTGAGCGACCGTGGACAACCTCGGCTAGAGATAAGATCTCTCCCAAGCGATCGAGTCAACCTCGATTAGAAACAGGAGGAGAACCTCGTCCTAACGCGAGCAAAGTCGAAGGCCTCGTTCACAAAGGACGAGATGGAGGGAGAGGCACGGACGACGGTCCATATGTGCCCCCACAGTCCATTAGGAAACAAGAGGAGAACCTCGTCCTAATGCGAGCAAAGTCGAAGGCCTCGTTCACAAAGGATGGATAGGGGGAGAGGCACGAACGACGGTCCGTATGTGCCCTCACAGCTTGTTAGGAACAGGAGGAGAACCTCATCCTAATGCGAGCAAAGTCAAAGGCCTCGTTCACAAAGGATGAGATGGGAAAAAATGGACAACGGTCCGAATGTGCCCCCACAGCCCATTAGGAACAGGATGAGAACCTCGTCCTAATGCAAGCAAAGTCGAAGGCCTCATCCACCTTAGACGAGATGGGGGGAGACGGACGACGGTCCGAATGCGCCCCCACAGCCCGTTAGGAGTAGAAGGAGAACCTCATCCTAGCGTGAGCAAACTCCAAGCTCGAGCTTCGAAGTTCATAGAAAATAGGATCTCCATTAACCTCGACTAGAGATAAGATCTCTCCCGAAGTGACCGACGACCTCGGCTATGGGTAAGGCCCACGACAACCTTGGCCAGAGCGCCCGAGAAGCGTCGGATAGAGATAAGGCCCGGGCCAACCTCGGTTGGAGAGCTTCAACTTCGACCTCGGTTAGAGATAGAATCTCTCCTGAGCGCCCGCATCGACCTCGACCATAGGAGACAATGTCGCCCCCGAGGAGCTCAACCTTCGACTTCGATCGCAGCGGACGAAGCCTCCCTCAACCTCAGTTGGAGATGGGATCTTCTTCGGACTTCAACTTCGATATCAACTTTAGCTGGAGATGAGATCTCCCCCAAGCTTTGACCTGAACCAGCATGGAGCTCAGAGGAAGACTTTGGCAGTCGTCTTTTTTGCACTCCCTTTTTTCGAGTTTCGAATTCAAGAGTGGGTGGGCTAGTGTTGGAGATAAACCACACTCCCGTCGAAGTCTAGTTCGATGCTCAGCATAATACAACCAATAGCCACGAAAGAGCTTTAACAGATGGATCTTAGCCGAGCTCCTACAGTTGGCTGAACTACTTAGCGGTCGAGCTTCTTGGACTCCAAGCAGTCGGGCTTTAGCCGAACCCTAGCATCCGAGCTCCTTCGAACTCCTTCAGCCGGCCAAACTGCTTAGCGATCGAGTTTCTCGAACTCCAAGCGATCGAGCTTTAATGGAATTCCTTAGTGGCCAAACTCCTTGTCCCTCGGTCGAACTCCTTAAGCGGCCGTTCCTTCAGCCGGCCGAGCTCCTTGGACTCCCAGCAGCTAGATTTTAGCCGAATTCAATCATCGAGCTTCAGTCAGACTCTCGCAAGAGTCGAACTCTCTTCGTGTCGTTCCAGCCAGGCGTCTGTGGGAGCGAAACTCCATCCAAGCTTCCTCTTCGATCGAATTTCTTTGGGAGCTGGACTCATCCCAGACACCCTTCGGACAGACTTCTTCAGGAGCTGGACTCCTCCTTAATGCCCCCTTCGACTGATCGAGCTTCTACCGAACTCTTCAGCGGTCGAGCCTTAGCCGCGTACCTCCAGCCAGACGCTTATGGGAGTCGAACTCTCTCCAAGCTTCCTCTTCAGAAGTCCGAACTCCTCTGAAATGGGCACACGACGAAGGCCTTCAACCCTTCATTCGGCTAGCTCTGCAGCCATCACCATCAGTCCGCTGCAAGCGATAGCGACCCGCTGTTAGGCAGCGATGGCTGTCACCGTTAACCCACCGCAGATGGCACCTTTCCATGAGACTGACTCCGTCGAACCTCGAGCGGTCCGCCAGCACGCGGCTGCAGCTGTCACCATCAAGCTCCACTATAAAAAGGACCCTCCAGATATGCTAAACTCTCAGATCTCTAAGCTCTTCTCTTCTCCTCCAAGCTTCAAAACTCATTTTGAGCACTCCATTCATGTTGGCCAAAGTTGACTTGATCGTCGGAGGGTCCTGTCGGAGCCACCCCCCTATCGGCTCCGGATGAAATTTTATTTTGCAAGTCTCCGACGGTGACCTCATCGGCCTCCACTCCAGCGGACTCCGACGATGACTAATTTCTGCGTCAACAGATGGGTACCTATAAAATACAACAAATGCGATGCATATTTTCATTTGACATCAACCTTTATCGCACATCGACATAAAAGCCCTGGACATCGATGTGCACAGGGATAAAGTTATATCTATAGCGAGTCTCCCAAATTATTAAATTGTCCGTTACAATGCTGTAATAAATTAATTTGGTGGAGAACTAATCATCCTACCAATGCACACACGAACCTCCAGGAACTTCAATGCATGCGATCATATAAAAAGAAAAAGCAAAAAAAAAAGAAGCTGTATTCCTTGATAACTTTCATAGGTATTTATATGCAGAAGTTTGGATGGAACAAGTAGGCATGTTACCTATCTATCTCATCCTACAATGTTGATGGGTGGAAGTATGGGTGCAAAAGAATTGAGTTGCTCGCAAGCTACTCGAGCTCGACTTCGATTCAAGCTCAACTAGACTCAATTATTATTGAGCTCAAATCGAGCTAAAATAGCTCGAACAGTTTTGTGAGTCGAACTTAAGTAGTAAGATACTATATTCGAAGGCTTGCAAATCCATTCGAATTTATATATATTTTGAATATATATATATATATATATATATTATAAAAGATTCGAATTTGAGCTTGACCTCGAATTTAAGTATGGCTCAATTGATATTCAAGTCAAATCGAGTCGATCTTGAGTATTGTCATATTTTTATTAAATCAAGCTCGAATTTAGCATATTTAAGCTCGATCAATTTGTAGTCGAGTTTCGAATTTCAGCATTTTGAATTGAGTTGAGCTCAAGCCTTTAGGTATTCGACTCAATTGCTCCTCTAGATAGGAGGATGAGAAGGGCTCCCACAGAAATAGAGCAATTAGAACTATCCAATTTGATGCCTTGGCCGAGATCATATGGCCATGATTGCACAAAGAGGAGTTCGTACAGGCTAAGGTTGGGGTGATCGAGTGAGGGTGGTGGTGGTCACACAGGATTTGTGTGTATTGTGAAGGGTCCAAGTTGTATCCTTCATGAATGATTGATATTTTTTTGCAAAGTCAACCACTGGATTGCACCTTACAGAGATTTCAAAGCACTTCAATCTCTTTCTTCTATTAGTTTGAATGTGCAATCCAACGGCATCATAGAAGAAAGAAAATTATTCTTTCGTACAAAAGATACAATCCAAATCCTTGGTGGAGTGATAGGGAGAAGAAGTACAAGCTAGAAATATTTGTCCCATGGCCAACAAAAGGTTTTTGGGGATCATCGAAGAAGATAGCATTTGCATTTATGGTGTCATCATTTGCATTATTAAAGGGGAAGGGGGCCAAAATTAATAGATTTTGACTAGTATAAAAGGTGGTTAAATGTGTAGGAAAAATGTTTTATCTAAAAATTGCTATGCTATGGCTATAATCTTAGATCAAGATTATAAAATAAACAAACTATTTGAAAGAAACTTTGAAGATTGAAAAAAGCTTGCCTAGATCGAGATGTGTGAGAACACTACCCTAAGAATGTGATTCGCCCTCTACTTGTGGGTTTGTAGCAATCTTGTCCCCAAGGTACAACAACTTGGCTTAACGAGATCCTTCTCTAATGAGCACGATCACTAAAGAGACTAACCCGAATAACTTCCTTCAGAATCCAAATAAGAAAAAGGAGTGGAAGAAAAATAAAGAGTAGAGAGAAGAAGAAATCATGGTATTTTGAATAACCCAAAATAGTCGGATCTGGAGTCTATTTATAAACTTTATCCAGAAATTGAGGAGATGCCATAGTTTTGAAGAGATACGATATTTTGAAACATCGTTTTTTTTTGAAAACCGATGTTTTCCTCCAAAGAGCCGTATCTCTTCAGAAAAAGGCATCATCTTAAAAGAGTTTTAAGATATGTAAGCAACTAAAATTTATGGATAAAAAAATTTAAATCTTTTCTTTTTTAAATAGAACTCTAACAACCCCATACAAAAAGATTTAAATTTTTGAAAATCATATAGAAGAATATCTAGATATCTTATATTGTATAATAAATAAGGAGTCCTTTAGACTTTAACCTCACTTAGTGTTAATATATGGTATCTATCTAAAGAAATCATGGTAGATTAGATCTTGAACTAGATTCTTTAACTTATCATACACATAGGATGGATTAAATGGGTCATCATGTGGTCAGCACCTGTTGACCTAAGGATTGATTTTGATGAGTATAAAACGTTTGGGTATAAAGTTAATTTATTTCATAGTAAGTATAATGAGCTTGAACCTTTAAAAAAATATAGAAAAGCTTAGAAAAGAAAATCTTAGAGTTGGAGAAGTGTTTAAAGTGTTTGGAGAAGTATTTGAAGTATTTTAGAAGCCTCTGAAGTAGAGAAGTCGATCACAAGTTTTCTTGAGTTGACCCCAAAGATCTATGAGTTGACTTTTTTAGACAAGACAAAAGCTTTATTTTTCAGTCTGAAGCTTAAGTCGACCCCAAGTTATCTTGAATCGACTCCAAGTCATGTTGGGTCGACCTTTACTTACTCTAAGTCAACTCACTGCGATTGACAGTCTAACGATGAGCTTCCAATGAACAAATTTGACTTTCAATGGCTAGTCTGATCTCTTCGAGGGCTAGTACACTTTCTCCAACTAAATTTAAGTGTGTTTAAGACATAAAATCAATTGGAGAAGTGATTCAAATGGGAAGAAAGGAAAAAAACATAAGTTCTTGGTGAGAGCATTGAATATCTTAAATATAGTCAAAGAGAGAGGATTTAAGAACATTAATTATGTGAGCCATCAAGAGATCATCTATAATAAATTACAAGAGAGCCTCTTATTCATTAAACTAAAGAAGTCCATGAAGGAAAATCCTGATTTTTCGGTCCAGGTTCGTTCAGATCTGATCAGATCAAGAGATATATTTCAAAATTTTTTCTCTTGATCCCAATCAGATCTTGATATATTTCAGATCTGATTCTTATTATTTTAATAAAATAAAATTAAAAGATAAATTAAATCAAATTTAATTTACCTGATCTGGGTAATCCTATTACCCTGTTGATGATCCTGTTTGCAGCGGAAGGTTCTGGATCTTAGCCACGCAAGCGCCTGGCCTCTACCGGTATCCACTCAGGTTGGATCCGGAGATCCTCTTCTTCTCTATCACACCTCCAAAAATCAGATCTGGATCTGATCTGGAGGATCTTCAAAACTCTTTTGAAGATCTGCAGTCGTCCTTTTGCAGCAGCGCAGCCTTCTTGCTTTTGATCGCCTTTCTTTGATCTGAATCGCACCAACCAAGGTCCAAAACTCCTTTTGGACGTGGAGAGCAAGGGGAGAAGAGACTATGGCATGGAGAAGGAGGGGAGAGGCAGCCTTGGGGCGTGGGGAAACTTGATCTCATCATTGAATTCATTACAATCTGAGTTGGGCGCAGGGTCTTATTTATAGACTAGCTTGTGATCCAACTCCTCTTTCCTCTCAACCAATCACAACCCTTTGTGAAATCAGATCTAAATCTGATTGGTGGGAATAGAGACCCCTGGATTCCTCCTTAGAGGGTGCCTAAGACCAGTCAAAGTTGGATTCTTAGTAGAACTCTAATTGGAATCCAAAAAGGGAGGTGGAGTCCTTGTCCAACAAGGACTCCTAGGCGCCTCCAACTTGGGCTCACGCCACCCTTGGCGTGCGCCCTTCTCCTTGCCAGGTTCTGGCAGGGGGACAGGCCCCCACCAGCTCTCCAATAGGTGCATGACATGTGGTCAAAAGTCAAAGTGTCAATGGTCAACGTTTGACCAGTCAAAGGTAGACTTTTGACCAAAGTCAAAGAACAAGAAATGGCAGGTGACCAAAAATGGCAGGTAATGTCTTACAAATAAGACAACCTTTTCTGACTTGGACAACCTCCAGTCAGACCATATGAAGGCCTCTGATTGAGCACAAACTCCTTTGGCTCAGTCAGGACAACTTATTTATGATAGTAAAAGAAGAACGTTAGGTTCAATCGAGTGCTAGCACGATTTCCTTGAACCTAATTGAATCTCATTCAGATCAATTGAACTAGATCAGTTCAATTGATGATCACCAGATTCAAACCCTTGTTTGTGTGACCCAGTTAGGTTCAGTTCTGTATGGTAATGGGATATGTCATGATCTCTATCATCGACATCATCGAAACTCCTTTCGATGGATCAGAACTCTTCTGATTCGAACAGCTAGAATGATCGATCATCTAAATCATTCTAATTGCTCCCAAAATCCACCAGTGACACCTAGCAGTATATGGTGGCAACCCATCAGAGCTGAATGCGAACCTCTTGGTGCAGCTACCTGTGTGATTAAGTCAGTTCTTCTATCTTGAGCCCCGATCAGATTAGGGTTAAGGTGAACTCGTCAAACCCTAGTCTCTGTCATATGATGTAATCATTCGATTCGAGTCCAATGTGAAAATCTAAATAGAAACTCTTTCTATTATTTCACTCTACCATGGCCATGGATTTCTGGACTTGATTCTCATGATCATCATAGGGCTGCTCCTCTACCACCGAGGTAGATAGATTCCATCTTGATGCAATCCAGTTCCTACAATGAACATGTCATAGCCAACATACACCTCAGGGTTCCATATGGCTAGGAGACCGAGTAATGGTGTAGTCAAACTATAACACCCTCAAGGTGAACTGCCGATGCATCTCAGGTCAAAGAACCAGACACACTACTGCAGCATCGAGTCAGTCATTGACGAGAAGGTAGACTTCCCTAATGACTACTCGAGGTGGTCACGCTCAGTGCCCTCGTTCTCTAACGAGTACCTGTACTCTCGCTCCGGTGTCTCCACACCGTAGACTCAAGACTCATCTACTAAAGAGAAGCGATTGTACACCAACCTTCCGGATCAATCACCATCCTCGTGATGATCCTATGGTCGGGAGCTGTTTATGAGTTAATAATGATTATTCATGTCTTAAATTTTCAACTCTTGAAAATATGAATTATCATTACCATTAACTCAAAGGATGTATCACAGACACTAAATACACATATGTGATAGAAAATAACCCATTTTATTGAATTATAGTCAAAATTATAAATTTTGCCCCTAGAAGTGTATTACAAGTGTCAGCCAATTCTGGCTTCTAGGGCACATATATCTAACAATCTCCCACTTGTCCTAAAGCCAATTGGCTACAAGTCTAAGTCCCATCTTCTCAAGGTGGGCTTCGATCTTCTGCTGGCCCAACGGCTTTGTAAGTGGGTCTGCCACATTATCTGCGGAGTTGACTCTCTTGACCTCGAACGTAACCTTTCTCGAAGGTAATCGCGGATGAGGTGGTATCGCCGCTCAATGTGCTTGGACTTTCTGGTGAGACCTCGGCTCCTTAGCAAGGGCTATGGCGCCATTGTTGTCGCAGTATAAGAGGAATGGCATCTGATGGCATTACTCCAATTTCTGCAGCAAACTTCTTGTACCAGAATGCTTCCTTTGCAGCCTCTGATGCAGCGATATATTCTGCTTCCATGGTGGAATCTGCTATCACAGTTTGCTTGGAACTCTTCCAGCTGACAGCTCCACCATTGCACACAAACAGACTCCCAGATGTCGACTTTCGATCATCTATATCGGACATGAAGTCCGAGTCTGTGTATCCCTGGACTTGGAGTTCTCCGTTACCAAAGACCAACATCATATCCTTAGTTCTTCTCAAGTACTTAAGGATACATTTCACAGAAGTCATGTCTTCACCTGATTTGACTGATATCTGCTTGTGACACTCACAGCATGGGCTATATCAGGTCGTGTACATAGCATGTACTGAGGCTCCCTATTGCAGAAGCATAAGGGATCTTGCTCATGCGTTCTATTTCCTCAATCTTCTTGGAAAGTGATACCTGTCTGAAGGGTATTAATCCCCTCTTAGAGTTTTCCATCTAAACCTCTTTAGTACTTCCTCTATGTACATCTTCTGTGAAAGTCCTAGCATCCTATTCGGTCTATCCCTATAGACCTTAATTCCTAGAATAAAGGATGCTTCACCTAGGTCTTTCATGGAGAATTCCTTGACAACCACATACTGATGTCACATGGGAATATCATTCCCAATAAGGAGGATGTCATCCACGTACAATACGAGGAAGACAACAGCGCTCCCACTGACTTGAAAACACATTGTCTTTTGATCATCATTGAGAGTGTTCCAGCTCCGAGATGCTTGCTTAAGTCCATATATGGACCTTTGCAGCTTGCAAACCTTGTGATCAGTATCACTGGATGTGAAACCTAGCGGCTGTTCCATATAGATATCTCCTCAAGATATCCATTGGTGCCGTTTTCTTACCGTGCCATATCTCATACGGTGTGGTAGGAACGGTCCATTTAGACTATACCTTCTGGTGAACCAAGGTCTTGGTTTGATTCAGTAGATATTGATTTCTCGAAGTTAATCAATGAGCACCATTACCTATGAGGAACATCCCCAAAGTATCTTTCAGGGGGAATCTTTCCGATCTACGAGGTGGAGGAGGTAGTGTTCTTATTGTCAACCTGATTTGGTTCCAGCTTAGCATCATGGATCGAACTATTTTTCATATCCAATACATTGAGTCCTAATGATTTTAGGATATCTATGAATCCTCTATTCTAACTTGTCCGCTTGTTGTCTTTTGAAACCCCCCCAAATTCTGAGATGACTGACTTGTTTCTTACCGATATCTCATACGGTGTTAGGAACCTGGTGGAGTCCATTGAGAGACTATGCCATTTTCCTTGAAGATAGTCTAGGAATTCCCGGCTAAGGTATTCACCTCCTCGATCTGATCGAAGAACCTTAATGGGTTTTCCAGTTTGTTTTTCTACTTCATGTCTGAATTCTTTGAACTTTTCAAAAGCTTCAGACTTGTGTCTCATAAGATACACATACCCATACCTAGACAGATCATCGGTAAAGGTAATGAAGTAGACAAAATTGCCTCTAGCCGGCACATCAAATGGGCCGCACACATCAGTATGTACTAGGGCAAGGAGATCTGTGGCCCTCTCCCCATGTCCAACAAAAGGGAGTTTAGTCATTTTGCCTTGAAGACAAGATTCACAAGTTGGATATGACTCGAAAAGTCAATGGACTCAATAGCCCATTTTTCTCCAATTTGTTGATCCTATCTTCTGCTATATGACCTAATCTCAGGTGCCATAGATATCTGTCGTTTGGACTATCCCTAGGTCGTTTGGCATTCACGTTTTGCTCGATAGTTAGAACAGGTACATCAATATGTAGCTGATAAAGACCATTAATAAGGAAACCATTTGCAATTTTATTTCTTTCATAAAGAATGTTACAATGGTCCTTAAAGAAGGTGATCACATAACCTTCTTGTGCTAAGCATGAAACAGAAATCAAATTCCTGCTAGCTGCAGGCACATAATAACAGTCTTTCAAAACTAAGTCTAAACCAGATGGTAATCGAAGAGGGTATGTTCCCACGGCTACTGCAGCAACTCTTGCTCCATTACCGATGCGTAGGATCATGTCTCCATCCCTCAGCCTCCTGCTATCCTCAAGACCCTGCATAGAAGTGCACAGATGAGCACTAGAACCAGAGTCAAGCACCCAACTGGATGCAGAAGAAACCGTAAGGTTAGACTCAATAACGAGCATACCTCCAGAAGGACCTTCCTTCTTGTTCTTCAGGGTGGCCAGGTAAGTAGGGCAGTTCCGCTTCCAATGGCCGTCGCTGTTGCAATGGAAACACTTTCCTTTGCCATCGGCCTTCTTTCTTCGGTTCTGCCTTCTTCTTCTTTGATCCTTCCACCTTTTGCTTTTTCACAGACTTCTTTTTCTTTCCATAAGACTTTCTTTTGGAAGAAGTCCGTTCCATAGCAAGAACTGAGCCTTTAGAACCTTTCATAGAAAGCTCAGCGGTAACCAGCATATTCATTAACTCGGCCAAGGAATTTTGAAGTTTATGCATGTGGTAATTCATGATGAATTGCCCATATGCATCAGTCAAGGATTGCAGAATAATATCGTTCTGCAGGTCCAAGTCCAACTTCACACCGAGCTTCTCAAGCTCTTCCATGTCCTTGATCATTGTCAGACAGTGATCTTGGACTGACTGCCCATCACGCATCTTAGCCTTAAAAAGTCATTTTGTGACTTGATATTTGGCTGCGCGACTCTGTTCACCAAACATCTCCTGCAGGTGAGCCAACATTTGGCGAGCAGTCCCGATATCTTCATGTTGGCGCTGGAGCTCATCAGACATCGAGCCCAACATGTAATATCTGGCCTTATTATCTTCGTCAATCCATTTTTCCAGAGACGCTCTCTGTTCAACAGATGGACGGGCTGGTAATGGTGGGAGGGTCCTGGTCCAAAACATGGGTTAACTTCTCGGAACCCAAAATAATTTTGTAGTTCCTGAGCCAATCTTTATAATTGGGTCCAGTCAGTCTATGTGTGTCCAGGATACGTGCCAATGGGTTGGACGCAGACATTTTCCTGTAGAGAGTCAAAGATTCTAGTTAGATACTGTAATTTTGACTTGACCAATTTGTTTAGGGATTTTATTTTTAAACAAATTAGCTCCCACTATTTTCTCGGATCCCTACACTCCCTCTGTAGAGATGCGAAAATCTCCACGATTAATGATTTCTAGTGGGTGGTGCGGTCTCACCAACTGACTCATCACCTCACCTAACAGTTATTGGTGATGGGTTAGCCAATGAGTGAACAACTCTTGTTCAATGATTCTCTAATCATGGTGCACCCAAACTTGGTCTCTAATTCATGAATCTCACCGTATCCGGAATATTGATCCACTCCTTAGTTAAGTCAGACCCACCATTTGCATAGACTGGGTTCCTAATTGAGTCTCTCACCGTATCCGAAATATTGAGCCCAACTCATCCTCCAGCCCATAGCATCCAATGCCTAATAGACATGGTTGCATCTTCCCGGTGCAACTGAGCCACTGTATCCAGCCGAGAACAATCAACCCCGGGAAGGGCCCGCACATCTACAATGGTGGAAGACCTCAGACTTAATCTTTTCTTAGGGAGAATTGATTCAGGTCTCATTAAACTAGACTTGGCTTAGTCATAACAATTATGACTAACCTAGTGGCATGGGTTAGCTCGGATTATTGACCACCTCAGATCAGAACTGTGTCAACAGATATGGCCAGGTAAGTGAGACCGGTGGAAGGAATATGCCATTAACTCGTACAAGAACGCATTCAGGTCGAGTAGCTTCCAATTAAAAACCAGTCGGTCGTCTGTGCCAAACTTACCTTAGACACCAAATTGTTGAGTCAGAACCAATTGGGTTAGCCTACAATCCAGACTCTAACCTCTGAGCCTAATTAGGTCTTGCTTGATCGTGACTCGATCTTGACCCAGACTTAATCCTATTAGGCTGGTCAATTTAAGCATTGTTGATCCCATCTAACCAACTCTTGATTCGGTTTGATCAACCGCTTAGACCTAATTGAGCTACCCAAGCCCGAACCCAGTATTATGAATATGTCTTAGATCTGAAATTCTCAATTTTAGACCTAATTAATATTCCATAAACTTAATTCTTAATTAAGTAGGGTTCATAAACAAAATATGCACAATAAATCCTAGGGTTTCAGGATCTAGGGTTTTGCAGAAAGTAAGTTTTGGGTTTCTGATTAAGGACGAACACGCAGCACCCCTACACATCATAAGAACACCCCATCGAATGGGAAGAGAGGGCCTTTAAACCCTTCTTCGTTCTTATGACCGGACGGCCAAGAGGAACGCCTTAATCAGGAACATTCAATACTACAAAACAATATCAGATCTATATCATATATCTCATATATAAAGTAGATCTAATCATGGCATATTTTGCATACATCTCATGTATCAAATCATGCATATTTTCAGATCTAAATTATCTCATAATAATCTAAAAAATTAGATTTAAATTGATCTAATCAAAATAAATTCTAATCTAGACAATTATGTAGAACTATTCTACAACTAGTCTAGACATGCATCAATCATATCTCATATGATATTCAAAAATTAAATAATTTTTATTTGCTATTTTTCAGATGTTATTATAACACTTATAATATCAAAAAATAGTAAATAAAAAGATCTAAAATATGATTTAATCAGATTAAATCAAAACATATGCAAGAACTATTCTATAGAACTATTCTATTCTAGAACTAGTCATGCATATCTTCTAATCTTAGATCCAAATCATTTAATTTTAATTTTTTCTGATTTCAGATCTGATCACATCTCATGTGACATCTGAAAATCAATTATTTTCTAATTAAAATAAATTTAAAATCAGATCTAAACAATTTAGAACCATGGCTCTGATACCAGTTGAAGGGAAATCCTGATTTCCCGGTCCAGGTTCGTTCAGATCTGATCAGATCAAGAGATATATTTCAAAAATTTTTCTCTTGATCCCAATCAGATCTTGATATGTTTCAGATCTGATTCTTATTATTTTAATAAATAAAATTAAAAGATAAATTAAATCAAATTTAATTTACCTGATTTGGGTAATCCTATTACCCTGTTGATGATCCTGTTTGCAGCGGAAGGTTCTGGATCTTAGCCACGCAAGCGCCTGGCCTCTACCGGTATCCACTCGGGTTGGATCTGGAGATCCTCTTCTTCTCTATCACACCTCCAAAAATCAGATCTGGATCTGATCTGGAGGATCTTCAAAACTCTTTTGAAGATCTGAGCAGTCGTCCTTTGCAGCAGCGCAGCCTTCTTGCTTTTGATCGCCTTTCTTTGATCTGAATCGCACCAACCAAGGTCCAAAACTCCTTTTGGACGTGGAGAGCAAGGGGAGAAGAGACTATGGCATGGAGAAGGAGGGGAGAGGCAGCCTTGGGGCATGGGAAACTCATGATCTCATCATTCTCATTATACAATCTGAGTTGGGCGCAGGGTCTTATTTATAGACTAGCTGTGATCCAACTCCTCTTCCTTCCCAACCAATCACAACCCTTTGTGAAATCAGATCTAAATCTGATTGGTGGGAATAGAGACCCCTGGATTCCTCCTTAGAGGGCGCCTAAGACCAGTCAAAGTTGGTTCTTAGAAGAACTCTAATTGGAATCCAAAAAGGGAGATGGAGTCCTTGTCCAACAAGGACTCCTAGGCGCCTCCAACTTGGGCACACGCCTAGGGTGGCGTGCGCCCTTCTCCTTGCCAGGTTCTGGCAGGGGGACAGGCCCCCACCAGCTCTCCAATAGGTGCATGACATGTGGTCAAAAGTCAAAGTGTCAATGGTCAACGTTTGACCAGTCAAAGGTAGACTTTTGACCAAAGTCAAAGAACAAGAAATGGCAGGTGACCAAAAATGGCAGGTAATGTCTTACAAATAAGACAACCTATTTCTGACTTGGACAACCTCCAGTCAGACCATATGAAGGCCTCTGATTGAGCACAAACTCCTTTGGCTCAGACAGGACAACTTATTTATGATAGCAAAAGAAGAACGTTAGGTTCAATCGAGTGCTAGCACGATTTCCTTGAACCTAATTGAATCTCATTCAGATCAATTGAACTAGATCAGTTCAATTGATGATCACCAGATTCAAACCCTTGTTTGTGTGACCCAGTTAGGTTCAGTTCTGTATGGTAATGGGATATGTCATGATCTCTATCATCGACATCATCGAAACTCCTTTCGATGGATCAGAACTCTTCTGATTCGAACAGCTAGAATGATCGATCATCTAAATCATTCTAATTGCTCCCAAAATCCACCAGTGACACCTAGCAGTATATGGTGGCAACCCATCAGAGCTGAATGCGAACCTCTTGGTGCAGCTACCTGTGTGATTAAGTTCTTCTATCTTGAGCCCCGATCAGATTAGGGTTAAGGTGAACTCGTCAAACCCTAGTCTCTGTCATATGATGTAATCATTCGATTCGAGTCCAATGTGAAAATCTAAATAGAAACTCTTTCTATTATTTCACTCTACCATGGCCATGGATTTCTGGACTTGATTCTCATGATCATCATAGGGCTGCTCCTCTACCACCGAGGTAGATAGATTCCATCTTGATGCAATCCAGTTCCTACAATGAACATGTCTATAGCCAACATACACCTCAGGGTTCCATATGGCTAGGAGACCGAGTAATGGTGTAGTCAAACTATAACACCCTCAAGGTGAACTGCCGATGCATCTCAGGTCAAAGAACCAGACACACTACTGCAGCATCGAGTCAGTCATTGACGAGAAGGTAGACTCCCTAATGACTACTCGAGGTGGTCACGCTCAGTGCCCTCGTTCTCTAACGAATACCTGTACTCTCGCTCCGGTGTCTCCACACCGTAGACTCAAGACTCATCTACTAAAGAGAAGCGATTGTACACCAACCTTCTAGATCAATCACCATCCTCGTGATGATCCTATGGTCAGGAGCAATTTATGAGTTAATAATGATTATTCATGTCTTAAATTTTCAACTCTTGAAAATATGAATTATCATTACCATTAACTCAAAGGATGTATCACAGACACTAAATACACATATGTGATAGAAAATAACCTATTTTATTGATTTTAGTCAAAATTATAATTTTGCCCCTAGAAGTGTATTACAAGTGTCAGCCAATTCTGGCTTCCAGGGCACATATATCTCACTGTCCAACCTTCAAAGAGTCAACTTCGTTCTGCTTCAATGAGTTTATTATTTCTTGAGCTTTAGCTCATTTGGTTTTTGTTCCATTATACTTCTTTATTTTTTTACAAGTTTATTGGGATAGAAACTTGTGGGATAGACTTGTCTAAGCTTGTAATTAGACATTGTATTGACTAAGTTTAGAGATTATTTAGTTGGAAAGATTATATTGATTGTGAGTCTGATTAAAATAATCATACTGTAATTAAGAGGATTATAGTGGAATTTCTAAATAGAAAGATTGACGAGTGGACATATTTATTGAGTTTGGCATTGAACCATTATAAATTATTGTATTTATGTTGCTTATGCTTATTTTTATCTTGTGTATTGTTTTATCACTTATTTTACTCTCACATTGCATAATTAAGTTTAGACTATTTTTACTTAAAAATTATTTTAGTCTGTAAAAATTTTTGAAAACCTAATTCACATCCTCTCTAGGATTGCTACATCCAGGTAACGGCATCATTTAAAGGCCTTGTGCTTAGTACCTTGATTTTTTATGAGAATTTTATTAGGATTAGTCCAAACCCTGGCCTATGCTATAATTCTTACATAGGTAAGTCCTCTAAAGATATTTGTGATCTAATACCTCACAAATTTTCTATCTCATATAGCTCATTCTTTCCAAATTTATTGTCATTGATAAGAACACTCATCATAGGGATGAGAGAAGATATATCCCTATAATGTTCCATAACACGATCACTCAATCAACTTCATTTCTATTATATTGAATCCTATTTATGGGATCTCCAATCATAGAGGTTAGATATCCACTATCGACAACCGCATAGTGGGCGTAAGCCCTATCCTCCTTGATGATTGTAGGACTCTATTCCTAGATAAACCTAGGTTAATTAATTTGCTAAGTTTTTCTTAGCTTTGACAAATTCCAAGAAAATGATATTTACTCTTTTTGAGTTGTCTTACAAATTTAGGATGAATCCATATATGTGGGTCCATCTTTTTATTATTATTCTTTTGATTAGTTTGTCAATTAAGGCCTTATTATCATAATGGATTGATATGCTTAGAACTAGATTATGTACTAAAGGTAGTTCTAAGATAAGATTTTTAATCACTCTGCCTCAGTATGGAATAAGCATCTAAAGCAATCAATTTGGCCTTCATGGTGCTTTGAGATATAATAGTTTGCCTAGATGAATTCTAAGCTAAGGTACCGCTATTGAGAAAGAAAATATATCCGATGGTTGATTAGAATTAATAATCCAATTTAGATCACTGTAACCCTCAATCACCTCAGGTATCCAATGTACAAGAGAGATAGATCAAAGGTTCCCTCAAGATATAAGAATACCTTTTCAATAGCAGATTGATGAGATTGATTTAGATTTTGGATATATCTACTTAATCTTCCTATAGCATAGGCATTATTAGGTCTTGTTCTATTTACCACATAAAGAAGAGAATCAATAATTTGAGAGTATCTGATTGATCAACTAGTTCACCTAAATTATTTTTAAGATGGATATGTAGATCGGAGGGAGTAGATAAAAGTTTTTGATTAGAGTACTCCATAAAGATTGCATTTATAGTTTTAGGATCAATTTTGGTTTTTTTAGATTTAGATATACCTACCTTAGCTAGGCAGCCCTACACTTTTAGGTAATGTAATCTAAGAGCTCTATTCTTCTAAAGTTCAAAAGAATTTTTATTTCTATGTTTAAAAGATATTCTATTTAGGATATATTGGGGATAAACCCCGCTCCTGCCGAAGTCCGGTTCGATGCTCAGCCTAATGCAACAGGTAGCCACGGAAGAGCTTCAGCAGATGGGTCTTGGCCGAACTCCTCAGCGACCGAGCTCCAGTCGGACTCCCACAAGAGCCGAACTCCTTCCAAGCTCTTCCTTCGGTCGAACTTCTCAGCAGTCATATCTCGATCGAACTTCTTCAGTCGATCGAACTTCTTAGCGGTCGAGCTTCAGTCGGACTTCTATAAAAGTCGAGCTCCTTACGGACTCCTTCGGCAGCTGGGCTTCTGTGGAAGCTGAACTCCTTGTGGATTCCTTCAACAGCTGGGGTTCTATGAAAGCCGAACTCCTTGCGGACTCCTCCAATAGTCGGGCTTCGATGAAAGCCAAACTCTTTACAGACTGTTAACGAATTTCTACAGGCGATCCCACTACTGAATGGTTACATAACAATAATGATTGTCATTTATCACGACAATAACGATCGTCATTTATCAAGTCAATAACGATCGGTATTTATCAAGTCAATAACGATTGGCATTGATTAGGACGGTTACGACAGTCATTAATCAAGATAATTACAACAAGCTCCGACTATAAAAAAGATCCTCCAGATATGCTTACGCCAGGTTCTAAAAAACTCTTATCTCCTCCTCGAAACTCTATCGAACTCCACACTGTGTGTTAGATATATATACCCTAGAAGCCAAAATTGGCTGACATTTGTAACATACTTCTAGAGACAAAATTATAATTTTGACTAATATTAATAAAATATATTATTTTCTATCACATATGTGTATTTAGTATCTATGATACATCCTTTGAGTTAATGGTAATGATAATTCATATTTTCAAGAGTTGAAAATTTAAGACATGAATAATCATTATAAACTCATAAAATGTACCCAACCATAGGATCATCACGAGGATGGTGATTGATCCGAAAGGTTGGTGTACAATCGCTTCTCTTTAGTAGATGAGTCTTGAGTCTACGGTGTGGAGACATCGAAGCGAGAGTACAGATACTCGTTAGAGAACGAGGGCACTGAGCGTGACCACCTCGAGTAGTCATTAGGGAGTCTACCTTCTCGTCAATGACTGACTCGATGCTGTAGTAGTGTGTCTGGTTCTTTGACCTGAGATGCATCGATAGTTCACCTTGAGGGTGTTATAGTTTGACTACACCATTACTCGGTCTCCTAGCCATATGGAAATCCTGAGGTGTATGTTGGCTATAGCATGTTCATTGTAGGAACTGGATAGCATCAAGATGGAATCTATCTACCTCGGTGGTAGAGGAGCAGCCCTATGATGATCATGAGAATCAAGTCCAGAAGTCCATGGCCATGGTAGAGTGAAATAATAGAAAGAGTTTCTATTTAGATTTTCACATTGGACTTGAAATCGAATGATTACATCATATGACAGAGACTAGGGTTTGACGAGTTCACCTTAACCCTAATCTGATCGGGGCTCAAGATAGAAGAACTTAATCACACAGGTAGCTGCACCAAGAGGTTCGCATTCAGCTCTGATGGGTTGCCACCATATACTGCTAGGTGTCACTGGTGGATTTTGGGAGCAATTAGAATGATTTAGATGATCGATCATTCTAGCTGTTCGAATCAGAAGAGTTCTGATCCATCGAAAGGAGTTTCGATGATGTCGATGATAGAGATCATGACATATCCCATTACCATACAGAACTAAATCTAACTGGATTACACAAACGAGGGTTTGAATCTGGTGATCATCAATTGAACTGATCCAGTTCAATTGATCTGAATGAGATTCAATTAGGTTCAAAAAAATCATGCTAGCACTCGATTGAACCTAACGTTCTTCTTTTACTATCATAAATAGTTGTCCTGACTGAGCCAAAGGAGTTTGTGCACATTTAGAGGCCTTCACTTTATCTGACTGGAGCTTGTCCAAGTCAGAAAAGATTGTCTTATTTTGTAAGACATTACTTGTCATTTTTGGTCATCTGCCATTTCTCGTCCTTTGACTTTGGTCAAAAGTTGACCTTTGACTGCTTTGACTTTTGTCCATGTATTATGCACCTATTGAAGAGTTGGTGAGGGCCTGTCCTCCTACTAGAACCTGATAAGGAGGAGGGTGCATGCCACCCTTGGCGTGTGCCCAAGCTGGAGGCCCCAACAGGGACTCCATCTTCTTTTTGGATTTCGATTAGAGTTCTCCTAAGAACCAACTTTGACTGATCTTAGGCGCCCTCTAAGGAGAAATCCAGGGGACTCTATTTCCACCAATCGGATTTAGATCTAATTTCATAAAGAGTTGTGATTGGTTGGGAAGAAGAGAAGTTGGATCATAGACAGTCTATAAATAAGACCCTGCGCCCAACTCAAATTAAGATTGGGAATAACAATTCTCCATGCCCTAAGGCTACCTCTCCCCTCTTTCTCCATGCCAAACCCACCTTCTCTCTCTCTCCTCTCCACATCCAAAAGGAGTTTTGGACCTTGGTTGGTGCGATCTAGACGAGAGAAAGGCGACTGAAAGCTAGAAGGCTGCACTGCTGCAAAGGATGACTGTTGATCTTCAAAAGATGTTTTGAAGATCCTCCAGATCAGATCCAGATTTAATTTTTGGAGATGTGATAGAGAAGAAGAGGATTTTTAGATCCAGTTCGAGTGGATATCGATAGAGGCCAGGCACTTACGTGGCTAGATCTAGAACCTTTCGCTGCTTACAGGATCATCAATGGGTAATAGGATTACCCACTTCAAGGTAAATTAAATTTGATTTAATTTATCTAATTTTATTTTAATTATTAAATAATAAGATTCAGATCTAAAGCATCTCAGATTTAATCTAGATTAAAAAAAAAAATTTTAAAATATATCTCTTGATCGGAACAGATCTGAAAAATTAGGATTTTTCTTCAACTGATATCAGAGCCAAGGTTCTAAAAGTATTTAGATCTATTTTTAAATTTATTTTAATTAAAAAATAAGTGATTTTAGATATCACATGAGATGTGATCAGATCTAAAATCAGAGAAAATTAAAATTAAATGATGTGGATCTAAGATTAGAAAATATGCATGACTAGTTCTAAAATAGAATAGTTCTATAGAATAGTCTTGCATGTTTTCTGATTTAATTTGATTAAATCATATTTTAGATCAATTTATTTACTATTTTTTGATATTATAATGGTTATAATAATATCTAAAAAATAGAAAATAAAAATTATTTAATTTTAAACATCATATGAGATATGATTGATGCATGTCTAGACTAGTTGTAGAATAGTTCTACATAATATGTCCCCCGTAAGAATTAGAAAAAATTTATTTTGATTAGATCAATTTAAATCTAATTTTTGAATTATATGAGTATAATTAATCTGAAAATATGCATGATTTGATACATGAGATGTATGCAAAATATGCCATGATAGATCTAATTTGTATATGAGATATATGATTATAGATCTAAAATTATTGTAGTATTGTATGTTCCAGATTAAGGTTTCTCTATGACCGTCAGCTGGTCATAAGAATGAAGAAGGATTTAAAAAGCCCCCTCCCCCATCCGATGGGGCATTTTTATGACGTGAGAGGATGCTGCAAGTTCGTCCTTAATCAGAAAACCAAACTTATTTTCTGCAAAACCCTAAATCCTAAAACCTTAGGATTTATTATGCATATTTTATTTATAAATCCTACTTAATTAAAAATTAAAATAATAGAATATTAATTAGGTCTAAAATTAAGAATTTTAGATCTAGATATATTCATAAATACTGGTTTGAGCTTGGGTAGCTCAATATAGGTTTAGAGCGTTGAACAAACTGAATCAAGAGTTTGTTAGATGGATCAACAATGCTTAAATTGACCAGCCTAAAAGGATTAGATCTGGGGTCAAGATGAATCATGATCAAAGCAAGACTTAATTAGGCTAGGGTTAAGTCTAGATTATAGGCTAACCCAATTGGTTCTGACTCACAATTGGTGGTCTAAGGTAAGTCTGGCCACAACACGACTGATTTAAATTGGAGACTACTCGATCTGAATGCTTCTTGTACATAGTTAATGGTATATTCTCCACCGGTCTCACTTACCCAGCCATTAATCTTTGATATAGTTTTGATTATGGTGGTCAATTAATCTGAGCTAACCCATGCCACAGGTTAGTCTAAATTTTATGACTATGACAAGTCTAGTTTATATGAGACCTGAATCAATTCTTCCTAAGAAAAGATTAAGTTTGAGATCTTCCACCATTGTAGATGTGCGGACCCTTTCTGGAGTTGATTGTTTTTCGGTTGGAATACAGTAGTCTCATTTGCACCGGAAAGACCAACCATGTCTATTAGCATGGATGCTATGGGCTGAGGATGAGTTGGGCTCAATATTCTGGATACGGTGAGAGACTCAATTAGAAATCCAGTCTATGCAAATGATGGGTCTGACTTAACTAAGGAGTGGATCAATATTTTGAATACAATGAGATTCATGAATTAGAGACCAAATTTGGGTGCACCATGATTAGAGAATCATTGAACAAGAGTTGTTCACTTCATTGGCTAACCAACCAATACTATTGATTGAGGTGAGATCAGTTGGTGAGACCACACCACCCACTAGAAATCATTAATCGTGGAGATTTTTGCATCTTTACAGAGAGAGTGTAGGGACCTAAGAAAATAGTGAAAGCTAATTTATTTAAAAATAAAATTTTTAAATAAATTGGTCAAGTCATAATTACAATATCTAACTAGAATCTTTGACTCTCTACAGAAAAATGTCTGCGTCTAACCCATTAGCACGTATCCTGGACACACACAGACTGATTGAATCCAATTATAAAGATTGGCTCAGAAACTATAAAATTATTTTGGGTTTCGAAAAGTTAACCCATATTTTGGATCGGGACCCTCCAATCTTATCAGTCCGTCCGTCCACTGAACAGAGAGCATCTTTGAAAAAATGTATAGACGAAGATAATAAGATCAGATATTACATGTTGGGCTCGATGTCTGATGAGCTCTAGTGCCAACATGAAGATATCGGGACTGCTCGGCAAATGTTGGCTCACCTATAGAAGATGTTTGGTGAATAGAGTCGTGCAGCCAAATATCTAGTCACAAAATGATTTTTTAAGGCTAAGATGCGTGATGGACAGTCGGTCCAATATCACTGTCTGATGATGATCAAGGACATGGAAGAGCTTGAGAAGCTTGGTGTGAAGTTAGACTTGGATTTGCAGAATAATATTATTCTACAATCCTTGAGTGATGCATATGGGCAATTCATCATGAATTACCACATGCATAAACTTTAAAATTTTTTGACCGAATTAATGAATATGCTGGTCACCGCTGAGCTTTCTATGAAAGATTCTAAAGGCTCAGTTCTTGCTATGAAACGGACTTCTTCCAAAAGAAAGTCTTATGGAAAGAAAAAGAAGTCTGTAAAAAAAAGCAGAAGTGGAAGAACAAAGAAGAAGAAAGCAGAACCGAAAAAAAATGCCGATGTCAAAAGAAAGTATTTTCATTGCAACAACAGCGGACCATTGGAAGCGAACTGTCCTACTTACCTGCCATCCTGCAAGAACAAGAAGGAAGGTCCTTCTGGAGGATGCTCGTTATTGAGTCTAACCTTATGGTTTTTCTGCATCCAGTTGGTGCTTGCCTCTGATCTAGTAACTCATCTGTGCACTATGTTCATTAGGATCTTGAGGATAGTAGATGAGACTGAGGGATGGAGACATGATCCTACGCATCGATAAATGGAGTCAGAGTTCTGCAGTAGCCGGGAAACATACCCTCTTCCGATTACCATCTGATTTAGACTTAGTTTGAAAGACTGTTATTATGTGCCTACAGCTAGTAGGAATTTTTCTATTTCATGCTTAGCACAAGAAGGCTATGTGATTACCTTCTTTAAGGATCATTATAATATTCTTTATGAAAGAAATAAAATTATAAATAGTTTTCTTATTAATGGTCTTTATCAGCTACATATGATGTACCTTCTAACTTATCGAGCAAAATGTGAATCCAAAACGATCTAGGGATAGGTCCAAACGACAGATATCTATGCACCTGAGATTAAGGTCATATAGCAAGAATAGGATCAACAAATTGAAGAAAAATGGGCTATTGAGTCTATTGACTTTCGAGTCATATCCAACTTGCGAATCTTGTCTCCAAGGCAAAATGACCAAACTCCCTTTTGTAGGACATGGGGAAAGGGCCACCGATCTTCTTGCCCTAGTACATACTGATGTGTGCGGCCCATTTGATGTGCTGGCTAGAGGCAATTTTGTCTACTTTATTATCTTTATCGATGATCTATCTAGGTATGGGTATGTGTATCTTATGAGACATAAATCTGAAGCTTTTAAAAAGTTCAAAGAATTTAGACATGAAGTAGAAAAATAAACTAGAAAACCTATTAAGGTTCTTTGATCAGATCGAGGAGGTGAATACCTTAGCCAGGAATTCCTTGACTATCTCAAGGATAATGGCATAGTCTCTCAATGGACTTCACTAGGAACACCTCAACTCAACGGAGTTTCAGAATGGAAAAATTGGACTCTATTGGATATGGTTCGATCCATGATGAGCTTCACAGACCTCCCAAATTTTTTTTGGGGACATTCATTGTTAACTTCAATTTATCCACTGAATAGGGTTCCCTCTAAGACCGTTCTTACCACACCATATGAGATATGGCATGGTAAGAAACCAAGTCTGAGTCATCTCAGAATTTGGGGTTTGTCCGGCTCATTCAAAAGAAACAACGCGACAAGTTAGAGTTTAGGTCCTTTAGAGCTCGATTCATAGGATATCCTAAAGAGTCAATAGGATACTATTTCTACATACCAGAAGACCACAATGTGA
The DNA here is from genome assembly GCA_006176705.1 of Cocos nucifera. Taxonomy (NCBI): domain Eukaryota; kingdom Viridiplantae; phylum Streptophyta; class Magnoliopsida; order Arecales; family Arecaceae; genus Cocos; species Cocos nucifera. Next base: position 63,736 of record QRFJ01000786.1, on the reverse strand, counting down.
TTGTGAGTCGACATGCCATCTTTCTTGAAAAATAGTTTATTCAAGATAGTGGCATTGGAAAGTAGATTAAGCTTGATGAGAAAGTCTCATAAGTACAATGAGCTAAGGACCAATTGGAACCAAATCAGGTTGAGCCAATAAGAATACTACCCCCTCCACCTCGTAGATCGGAAAGAATTTTCCGTCCCCCTGAAAGATACTTAGGTATTATTTTAGAGAAAGTAGAAAAAATGTTCCTCATAGGTAATGGTGCTCATGGTGATGATCCCAAAATCTACAACGAGATGATATCAGATATCGACTTCGAGAAATGACAAGAGGCAATGCAGTCAGAAATTGACTCGATGCACTCAAACCAAGTCTGGACCTTGATAGATCGACCAGAAGGTATAGTACCTATTGGGCGTAAATGGATCTTCAAGAGAAAGATTGGTGCAGATGAGAATGTGGAGACATTCAAGGCTAGACTAGTGGCAAAAGGTTATAGTCAACGCGAAGGCATTGACTATCAGGATACTTTTTTCCCAGTGGCTATGCTAAAATCCATCCGCACATTGCTTGCCGTTGCAGCCTATTTCGATTATGAAATATGGCAAATGGACGTAAAAATGGCATTCTTGAACGGATATCTTGAGGAAGATATCTATATGGAATAGCCGCTAGATTTCACATCCAGTGATACTGATCATAAGATTTGCAAGCTGTAAAGGTCCATATATGGACTTAAGCAAGCATCTCGGAGCTGGAACACTCATTTCAGTGCTGTGATCAAAATGTTTAGTTTCATCAAAAATGAAGAGAAATCATGTGTTTTCAAAAAGGTCAGTGGGAGCGTTATTGTCTTTCTAGTATTGTACGTGGATGACATCCTCCTTATTGGGAATGATATTCCCATGATGACAACAGTCAAATTATGGTTGTCCAAGAAATTCTCTATGAAAGATCTAGGTGAAGCATCCTTTATTCTAGGAATTAAGGTCTATAGGGATAGACCGAATATAATGCTAGGACTTTCACAGAAGATGTACATAGAGAAAGTACTAAAGAAGTTTAGTATGAAAAACTCTAAGAGGAGATTAATATCCTTCAGACATGGTATTCATCTTTTCAAGAAGATGTGCCCCAGCACACCTGAGGAAATAGAACGCATGAGCAAGATCCCTTATGCTTCTGCAATAGAAAGCCTCATGTATGCCATGCTATGTACACGACCTGATATAGCCCATGCTGTGAGTGTCACAAGCAGATATCAGTCAAATCCAGGTGAAGAACACTGAACTTCTGTGAAATGTATCCTTAAGTACTTGAGAAGAACTAAAGATATGATGTTGATCTTTGGTAACGGAGAACTTCAAATCCAGGATACACAGACTCGAATTTCATGTCTGATATAGATGATCGAAAGTCGACATCTGGAAGTCTGTTTGTGTGCAATGGTGGTGCTGTCAGCTGGAAGAGTTTCAAGCAAATCGTGATAGCAGATTCCACCATGGAAGCAGAATATATCGCTGCATCAGATGCTGCGAAGGAAGCATTCTGGTATAAGAAGTTTGCTGCAGAAATTAGAGTAATGCCATCAGATGCCATTCCTGTATACTGCGATAACAATGGCGCCATAGCCCTTACTAAGGAGCTAAGGTCTCACCAGAAATCCAAGCACATTGAGCGATGATACCACCTCATCCGCAATTACCTCGAGAAGGATTATGTCAAGGTCAAGAGAGTCAACTCTATAAATAATGTGGCAGACCCACTTACAAAGTCGTTGGACCAGCAGAAGATTGAAGTCCATCTTGAGAAGATGGGACTTAGACTTGTAGCCAATTGGCTTTAGGATAAGTGAAAGATTGTTAGATATATGTGCCCTAGAAGTCAGAATTGGCTGACACTTGTAATACACTTCTAGGGATAAAATTATAATTTTGACTAATATCAATAAAATGGGTTATTTTCTATCACATATGTGTATTTAGTATTTGTGATACATCCTTTGAGTTAATGATAATGATAATTCATATTTTCAAGAGTTGAAAATTTAAGACATGAATAATCATTATTAACTCATAAAATGCTTCCGACCATAGGATCATCACGAGGATGGTGATTGATCCAGAAGATTGGTATACAATCGCTTCTCTTTAGTAGATGAGTCTTGAGTCTACGGTGTGGAGACACTAGAGCGAGAGTATAGGTACTCATTAGAGAACGAGGGCACTGAGCGTGACCATCTCGAGTAGTCATTAGGGAGTCTACCTTCTCGTCAATGACTGACTTGATGCTGCAGTAGTGTGTCTGATTCTTTGATCTGAGATGCATCGACAGTTCACCTTGAGGGTGTTATAGTTTGACTACACCATTACTCGATCTTCTAGCCATATGGAATCCTGAGGTGTATGTTGGCTATAGCATGTTCATTGTTGGCTATAGCATGTTCAATTAATCTGAATGAGATTTAATTAGGTTCAAAAAAATCATGCTAGCACTCGATTGAACCTAACGTTCTTCTTTAACTATCATAAATAGTTGTCCTAACTAAGCCAAAGGAGTTTGTGCTCATTTAGAGGCCTTCACTTTGTCTGACTGGAGCTTATCTAAATCAGAAAATGTTGTCTTATTTTATAAGACATTACCTGCCATTTTTGGTCACCTGCCATTTCTCATCCTTTGACTTTGGTCAAAAGTTGATCTTTGACTGGTCAAATGTTGATCTTTGATACTTTGACTTTTGTCCATATGTCACGCACCTATTGGAGAGCTGGTAGGGGCCTGTCCTCCTGCCAGAACCTAGCAAAGAGGAGGGCGCACACCATCCTTGGCGTGTGCCCAAGCTGGAGGCGCCCAGGAGTCCTTGTTGGATAGGGACCCATCTTCTTTTTGGATTCCGATTAGAGTTCTCCTAAGAACCAACTTTGACTGGTCTTAGGTACCCTCTAAGGAGAAATTCAGGGGACTCTATTCCCATCAATCAGATTTAGATCTAATTTCATAAAGAGTTATGATTGGTTAGAAAGAAGAGAAGTTGGATCACAGACAATCTATAAATAAGACCCTGCGCTTAACTCAAATTAAGATTGGGAATAACAATTCTCCACGCCCCAAGACTACCTCTCCCCTCTTTCTCCACATCAAACCCACCTTCTCCCTCTCCTCTCCACATTCAAAAGGATTTTTGGACCTTGGTTGGTGCGATCCAGATGAGAGAAAGACGACTGAAAGCTAGAAGGCTGCGTTGCTGCAAAGGACGATTGCTGATCTTCGAAAGGTATTTTGAAGATCCTCCAGATCAGATCCAAATATAATTTTTGGAGATGTGATAGAGAAGAAGAGAATCTCTAGATCCAGTTCGAGTGAATAATGGTAGAGGCCAGACACTTGCGTGGCTAGATCCAGAACCTTCCGCTGCTTACAGGATCATCAATGGATAATAGGATTACCCCCTTCAAGATAAATTAAATTTGATTTAATTTATCTAATTTTATTTTAATTATTAAAATAATAAGAATTAGATCTAAAATATCTCAGATCTGATCTAGATCAAAGAAAATTTTTTTTGAAATATATCTCTTGATTTGATCAGATCTGAACGAATCTGATCCGAAAAATCAAAATTTTCTTTCACTGTGCACTCCATTTCTGTTGGCCAGAGCTAACTTGATCATCAAAGGGTCCTTCCGGAGCTACTCCCATCGACTTCGAATGGAACTTTGTTTTGTAGATCATCGACGGCGACCTCGTCCCCTTCCACTCTAGTTCGATCCGGCGTCAACCAAATTCTGCACCAACAGATTTGGTGCTAGAAGGAGGGCCCTCTGTTCTTAAGATTTCCTCAATCTTAAAGAAGTGCTCAGCAGTGATCTAAAGTTCTTCCCAAAAAAAATGCCTCCCAGAAAAGCTTCGACCCAACGATCAACGACCTCTGCGGCCCAATCTCGCTCAGATCCGTCTGCTCTCACTCCAGTCTCAGTAACCCAGGTTCCATCTATAGCTGCGGTGGATGCGAAGCAGTTCAACCTGCTCATCCAGCAGGTTCGTGGCCTCACGAAGGTGATGCAGGCGGTGCAGGCCATGCACCAGCAGGCCCTAGCACTAGCTTAACCAACGCGGGATTCTTCAGAGCCTTGTGGTCTAATCTAGGAATGGCCGACTTGGGCTACCGGACCTCCGATCCTCGAAAGGGAGAAGCAGAGGAGGAAAGGCCCCTGCTCGGACCACGACTCGATCCAGGGGAAAGCTTCGCACCCATTCTGCCAGAAGACCTTGGAGATCAAAGACCATGAAGATCTCTTGGATCAAAGGCTCTTAGAAATGAGCCAACAGATTGAAGAACTCCATCACAATCTCTTCTCTCATGGTAATGACGTTTGTGCTGACCCTCCTTTTTCGTAGAAAATTATGCAGGAACCAGTCCTGTCGAACTTCAAGCTCCCATAGTTCGAGAGTTACGATGGGACCACCAATCCAGTCGATCATCTGAAAGTCTTCTGAACGATGATGTTGCTCCATGGTGCATCAGACGCTATTTTGTGCCGGGCTTTCCCCTCGACCCTTAAGGGAGCCGTCAGAAACTGATACTCGGTGCTTAAGCCGAGTACCATCTTATCGTTTGATCAGATGAGCCAGCAGTTCGTAGCCCACTTCGTTAGTAGTTGACGTCCGTGTCGAAGTTTGGATTCTCTGACGAATGTCAAGCAGAAGCAAGGAGAATCCATCTGGGCTTATATCATCCGATTTAATACCGCGGCATTGGATGTCCAGGATCTGGACCAGTCCGTTGCGATGGTCGCGCTCAAGGGCGGCCTTCAGAAGAACGACTTGTTATTCTCCCTAGAAAAAAAATATCTCAGGGACTTTGCTGACATGTTAGCTCGGGCTGAAGGTTATGCCCAGGCTGAGGAGGCCTTCAAGACCAAGGACGATGAAGCTGATGGCGAGTGGCAAGTCGGTGAGCCGGGCAGACCTACCGAAGAAGGAAAGTCGAGTAAAGCTTGACCGCATTCTCGGACTCCTTCTGTGCGTAGGCGAGCCTGAACTCCCCCTCGGGCCTGGAGGTAGGGAAACTCCAATGGAAGGATACATCGAGGTTCTCCCCAGCGTCGAGGTTCTTCCCAACGGAGATTTCACAACTACGCCCCTCTTAACTCTCCGAAGACTCAAGTGCTGATGGAAATCAGGAAACAACTTCCGAGACCTAAGAGGATGCGTTCCCACCCCAGTAAACGCAATCTCAATAAGTTCTACCTTTATCATCGTGACCACGACCATGATACTGAAGAGTGTATCCAACTTCAGGATGAGATCGAAGAGCTTGTCAGGCGGGGGTAGACTTGGCCGATTCCTGTGGAGATGGCCTGAAGGATGAGAGGATCGACTGAGAGCACTACCACCGAGGAAGGAGGACCAAGAAGATTGGCCGCCTCTCAGTGTCATCAATACTATCTCGGGGGGACTTCAATAAGAAGAGGCCAGTGGATCCGAAGGACCGATGAAGAAATAGAGGATCGAGGAACCTGTGATCTTTACCGAGGCGGACGCCCAGGGGATCCAATTTTCGCACAATGACGTGGTTGTAATCTCTTTGAACATTATCGATTATGATGTACGCCGCATTTTGGTGGATAATGAAAGTTCGATTGATGTGTTGTTTTACGATGCCTTCTTAAAAATGTCCTTATCCGATGATCACTTGGGGCCTATGAACTCTCCGCTGATAGGATTCACTGGCAACGCCATACCAGTTGAGGACATAATAATTTTGGTTGTGATAGTAGGGCAACGCCCAAAACTGGCCAAAGCGTAAGTCAATTTCTTAGTCGTGAGAACTTCGTTCGCCTACAATGCCATTCTTGACCGAGCTGATCTAAATGCACTTCGGGTGGTGGTGTCGATCTATTATTTAAAGATGAAATTTTCGACAAGTCATGAAATCGGAGAGGTCAGGAGAGACCAAGCTTTGGTGAGACACTGCTACTCGATCGTCCTACATAAGGGAGAGCAGTCCGACTCTTATCTTGTTGATGAATTGGATGTCCGAGATGACCTCACTAAGGAGTGGGGCGAGCCTATGGAAGACCTCATCTCTGTGCCCTTAAACGATGGGAACATCGAGCATGTGGTACAGATTGACTCCAACTTGGCAGGCAAAGTTCGGAAGCAACTCGTTACCTTCCTCAGAAGAAATGCGGACGTCTTTGCCTGGATCCCAGCAGACATGCCAGAAATTGACGTCGAGGTCATGGAACATCGACTGACTGTCGACCCGAGGTATCGATCGATAAAAGAAAAGATGCACCACCACACCTCAGAGAGGCAGAAAGCAATTGCCGAAGAAGTAGACAAGCTCCTCAAAGCCGGATTCATCTGGAAGGTTAATTATCTGACCTGGGTCTCAAATATGGTCCTCATAAAAAAGACGAGCAATAAGTGGAGGATGTGCATTGACTTCAAAAAGCTGAACAAGATCTGCCCGAAAGACAGTTATCCTCTACCTAGGATTGATCAACTAGTGGACGCGACTTCGGGCTACAAGCTCCTTACCTTCATGGATGCCTTCTCTGGTTATAATCAGATCCGAATGGCACCTGAGGATGAAGAGAAGACCACTTTCATTACTGACCGTAGTCTTTATTGTTACAGGGTCATACCCTTTGGGCTAAAAAATACAGGGGCAACGTACCAGCATTTGGTCAATAAGATCTTCAAGGAGCAGATCGACTGCAACATGGAGGTGTATGTGAATGATATGCTCGTCAAAAGTTGAGCTTCAATAGACTACCTCGCTGACCTTAAAGAGACCTTCGGTGCACTTAGGAAGCATAAGATGAAACTGAATCCGATCAAGTGCGCATTTGGCGTGACCTCAGAAAAATTTTTGGGGTTCATGGTGTCAAGATATGGGATTGAAGCAAATTTCGAGAAAATTTGAGCCATTCAGAAGATGACCATCCTAAAAATGATCAAAGAAGTTCAGTGCCTGATCGGGAAGGTAGCATCCCTAAATTATTTTATCTCAAGGTCGGTCGAACGATGTGTGCCCTTCTTTCAAGTTCTCAGACAATCAAAGAACTTCTGTTAGACGGCGAAGTGCCAACAGGCATTCGAGGAACTTAAAAACTACCTCGGCTCATCCCCATTACTGGCAAAGCCTGAACCTAGAGAGAAATTATTTCTATACCTAGCTGTCTCTCCGGTGGCTCTGGTGGCAGTCCTGGTCAAAGAGGAAGCGAAGATGCAGTGACCGATCTACTATATGAGCCGGATCTTGAGGGATGAGGAGATCAGATACTCAAGATTAGAAAAATTGATTTACTCTCTTCTAGTTGCTGTCTGAAGACTCCGATATTATTTTTAGGAGTACACCATTATGGTCCTCACGGACCAACCAATAAAAGCAGTTCTTCATCGAGCGGATGCTTCTGAGAGAATCGCAAAATGGGCAATCAAGCTCACAGAGTTTGACATCAACTATCGATCCTGGACATCAACTATCGATCCTGGCCATCAATCAAGACCCAGATATTGATGGATTTTATGTTAGAATGTACCATTTCAGTCGAAGCCGAGCCTGAACAGAATGAGATCGGCGCCCTGCTATCGCAGTCGAACCTCTCCGAGGAAAGTGCCGACCTCTCCAAAAGCTTTTGGGCTCTGCATGTGGATGGCTCGTCCAACTCCACCAAAGCTGGTGCGGGGCTGGTCTTAATTAGCCCCGAGGGCATCGTTGCTGAGTACGCACTGTGCTTCGAGTTCCCTACGACCAACAATAGGGCCGAATATGAAGCGTTGATCACCGTATTAAAAATATCAAGAGAATTAAAAATAGATCGACTTCAAGTCTATAGCAATTTTCAGCTGGTAGTATGCCAAGTTAATGGCAGCTACGAGGTGTGGGAGGACAGTATGATGAGATACCTTAGGAAAGTGAAGGATTTGGCCCCGGCCTTTGACAGTTTCGACATTCGACAAATTTTGAGGGCGAAAAATGTAAGAGCCGATCTTCTCTCCAAGTTGGCCACTTCTGTCCCAGCCGAGCTTCCCAAAGAAGTATTCTTGGAGACTCTGAAGTGCCCAACCATAGAAGAACCCTAGGTCATTCTGCAGATGAAATTTGAGCTAAGCTAGATTGACCCGTTGGTCGCCTACCTCAAGGAGGGGGTCCTTCCTCATGATCCAAAAGAAGCTCGGAAGCTCAGGAATCAGGGCTCCCACTATGTTTTACATGAATGCAGATTGTATAAGAGGTCATACTCCCTCCCGCTACTGAAATATCTTCGACCTTCAGAGGCCGACCTCGCACTCTGGGAGGTGCATGAAGGACTCTGCGAAAGTCACGTAGGAGCCAGGTCCCTGTCGCAAAGACTACTTCAGCAAGGGTACTATTAGCCGACCTTATTTCGCGATTCCGTGGAGTATGTAAAGAAGTGCGATCGCTGTCAGAAGAACGCAAACATACAAAGACAGCCAGCCTCTGAGCTTGCTCTGCTAAGTGTACCTTGGCCATTTGCGCAGTGGGGAATTGATATATTTGGCCCCTTTTCAACGACGTCCGGGCAGCAGAAGTTCCTCCTAGTCGTGATCGACTATTTCACCAAGTGGGTCGAAGCCGAACCACTAGCGAAGATTACCGAGGCTAAGGTGCAGGACTTCGTCTAGAAGTCACTAGTCTGCCGATTTGGTCTGCCCCAAATCCTTATAATCAATAATGGGCGACAGTTCGCTGGGGTGAGATTCATCGAGTTCTACGAAGAACTAAACATCTTCCACCGCTTCACATCAGTGGCTCACCCACAAGCTAATGGAAAAGCTGAGGTGACCAACCAGACCCTACTACAAGGCATCAAGATAAGGCTCGACAGTGCAAAGGGGGCCTGGGTGGACGAACTCTACCACGTCCTCTGGGCATACTGAACTACACAAAGGGTGCCGACTGAGGAAGCACCCTTCGCCTTGGTCTTCGACACGGAGGCAGTTATCCCAATCGAACTTAAGCTTCCGTCTGTATGAGTCGTGGACTTCAACAAGCAGCTCAACCCCCAAGACCTCAGAGTTAACCTCGATCTGCTGGAAGAAAAAAGGAAGAAAGTCCGCATCCGGATGGTAGCATATAGACGGAAGGTGGCCCAGTACTATAACTCTAGAGTTAGAGGTAAGACGTTCAGAGTGGGGGACCTAGTGCTTCAGTTAACCACCATCTCTCAGCCTCAGAGCCAAGGAAAGCTCACCCCAAATTGGGAAGGTCCGTATGAAGTGGTGGAGGTCGTCCGGTCTAAAACTTATTGCCTGATGGAGCTCGGAGGAATAGTGCTTCCGACCTTGGAACTCAGAAAATCTGAGAATGTATTACTAGTAAACTGCCTTTAATAAAACTCCTTCATTCAGCATTATTATTTTTTGGTGCAAAAATTACATGATGACAGAAAAGAAACGAGAGAAAATGGTCCGTTAGAAATAGGAGGAGAACCTCGTCCTAACGTGAGTAAGATCGAAGGCCTCATTCATTTAGGATGGGATGGAGGGAGAGGCCCTGACAACGGCCCTTATGTGCCCCCACAGTCCGTTAGGAATAGGGAGAGAACCTCATCCTAATGCGAGCAAAGTCGAAGGCCTCATTCACCTTAGATGAGATGGGGGAGAGGCCCTGACAATGGTCCTTATGTGCCCCCACAGCCCGTTAGGAACAGGAGGAGAACCTCATCCTAATGCGAGCAAAGTCGAAGGCCTCATTCACCTTAGACGAGATGGAGGGAGAGGCCCTGACAATGACTTTTATGTGCCCCCATAGTCCGTTAGAAATAGGAGAAGAACCTCGTCCTAACGCGAGCAAGATCGAAGGCCTCATTCATTTAGGATGGGATGGGGGGAGAGGCCCCGACAATGGCCCTTATGTGCCCCCACAGCTCGTTAGAAATAGGAGGAGAACCTCGTTCTAACGCGAGCAAAGTCGAACATCGTCCTAACACGAGCAGGTCAAAGATCTTTAACCTCGACCGCAGGAGATAAGATCTGTCCTGAGGCAACCTCGGCGAGAGATACGATCTCTCCCAAGCGACCACGTCAACCTCGGCTAGAGATCAGACCTCTCCCGAGTGTCCGTATTAACCTCAGCTGTAGGAGACGAGATCTACTTCAACTTTGGCTGGAGATGAGATCTCTCCTGAGCTTCGATTTGAACCAGCACGGAACCCAGAAGAGGACATCGACAGTCGCCTTTTCCGCACTCCCTTTCTTCGAGTTTCGAACTCAGAAGTAGGAGGACTATTGTTGGAGATAAATCCCACTCCTGTCGAAGTTTGGTTCGATGCTCAGCCTAATGCAATAGGTAGCCATGGAAGAGCTTCAGCGGATGGGTCTTGGTCGAACTCCTCAGCGGTCGAGCTCTAGTCGGACTCCCACAAGAGTCGAACTTCTTTCAAGCTCCTCCTTTGGTCGAACTCCTTAGTGATCGTGCCCCGATCGAACTCCTCAGTGGCTGAGCTTCAGTCAGACTTCTACGAAAGTCGAGCTCCTTACGGACTCCTCCGGCAACCGAATTTCTACGGAAGTCGAACTCCTCATGGATTCCTCCAGCAGTCGGGGTTCTATGGAAGCCAAACTCTTTGCGGACTCCTCTAGTAGCCGGGCTTCTATGAAAGTCGAACTTTTTACAGACTATTGACGGATTCCTACAGGCGATCCCACTACTGAACGGTTACACAATAATAACGATTGTTATTTATCACGATAATAATGATTGGCATTTATCAAGTTAATAACGATCGGCATTGATTAGGATAGTTACGACAGTCATTAATCAAGACAGTTACAACAAGCTCCGCTTATAAAAAGGATCCTCCAGATACGCTTACGTCAGATTCTAAAAAACTCTTTTCTCCTCCTCGAAACTCTGTCGAACTCCATACTGTGCACTCTATTTCTGTTGGCCAGAGCTAACTTGACCGTCGGAGGGTCCTTCCGGAGCTACTCCCACCGGCTTCGGATGGGACTTTATTTTGTAGGTCACCGACGGCGACCTCGTCCCCTTCCACTCTAGTTCGATCCGACGTCAATCAAATTCTGTACCAATAGGATATAACATATACCGCTAATAAGGCTCACCCCTATAAGTTATTTAGTGCACCTGAGTTAATTAATATTGACTTAATCATGTTCATTAGGATATGATTCTCTATTATGCTATACCATTAGACTATGGAGAGTAAGGAGTCACCTGATGAATGATTCTATATTCTTGATAGAATAGTACTATTTTATTTAAGGTACTCTCTACTGTGATCTAACCTAAGTTTTTAAAAAAATTTTCAATTTAGGTTTCAACATTAATCTTAAATATTTTAAATATTTATAGGATTTTATTTTTAATCTGATTAGATATGTATAATAATCTAGAAGAAATTATTAATGAATGTTATAAAGTAAGGATTCTTCCCTAATTTAGAATTTTGGTAGAGACACACATCACAATAAACTTGATCAAGAGGGTTAGAATTTCTATAAATAAATTTGAAAGATTTTCTAATTATTCTATGGCAAAGATTAATCCTAAAATGATGAGCCAATATTTTACTTAGTTTTGTCGTCCGCTAAAGAATGATCCACTAAACTTCTCAAGTTTAATTACACTATGATCATCAAAAGAAGCCATTTATGAAATTTTGGTTGTTTAATTTATTCTACAAACACAAGTTCCAAGGATTTAGCCTTATATATTTAAGTAATTAATTAATGACTTATAATAATATAATTATATGTTTTAAAATAAATACATGAAAGAACGATAAGAAGAGAAAAATTAAATAATTACACTAGAAATGTGACAAATAGAATAATCATATGATTCAGAAATATGTATTTTAACAGAATGACTAATAATATATATAGTTTTCAAATCAACAAAAATTTCTGTATAATTTTTAAAGATATAGAAAATTTATGTATAGATTTAAAAGATACAAATAATAATTCTGCATAAGTTTTAAATTTGCAGAAAAGTTTCTACGCAGAATTTAAAGCCTACAGAATTTAATTTAAACAGATATTAAGGTTGCAGAAAATTTTTGTACGAATTTTAAAATAGTAGTAAAATTTCTGCATTATTTTTTAAATCAACAAAGAATTACGGGATGGATTTTTAAATATGCAGAAAATTTCTGCATAGTTTTTAAAATTGTAGAAAAACTCTTTGCAGAATTTAGAATTGCAAAAAATTCTATATTATTTAAAAATCATAGAAATCAATTTGCACTATTTTCAGAGCAATATGAATTGTATAAATGGTTTTTTGAAAAGAAATAATTTTTAAATGATAAAGCTTTTAAATTCTATACCAACAAAGCAAAATTAGTTCTACATAATTAAATAAATTTAATAAACAATTAATAGTAATTTCTAGTATAATCACTAATCATGTTCTTAGACTGTTGAAAAATTTCTTATTTAGAAATTATTATATTGCTGCTATGATCTTAGATCAAGATTATAAAATAAATAAGCTATTTAAAAAAAAAATTAAAGATTGAAAAGAGTTTGCCTGAATCAGGATACGTGAGAATATTATCCTAAAAACATCATTCATTCATATATGCGGCTTTGCAGCGATTCCATCCTCAAGATACAATAACCTGGCTTAGCTGAACCCTTTTCTAACGAGCATGATTATCGAAAAGATTGGCCTAAATTATTTCTTTTAGATGTCCAAATAAGAAAAAGGAATGGCCAAAATAAAAAGTAGAAAGAAGAAGAAATTGGAGTATTTTGAATAACTCAGCATGGTTAGACCTAGAGTCTATTTGCAGACTTTGTGTAAGGATTGAGAAGACGCATGGTTTCCAGGATATACAATGTTTTGAAATATCATATTTCTTCAAAAATTGATATTTTTTTTAAAAAATCATATTTCTTTAGAAAGAAGCATTACTTTAGAAGAGTTATAAGATTTTTAAATAATTAAAATTTAGAGACAAAAAATTTAAATTTATTCTTTTTTGAACAAAACTCTAATAAAATGGGATATGGAGAAAGATTATATATATTGGTTACCATGCCCTCACGCTGAGGTTGGCGGCCCACATTTAACTTGGAAGGAAGGTGCAGTCTGGCGGGCAACATTGTACTATTTATGCATCATGTGTGACCTCTAATGTTGGGTTCATGGCATTTAGGTTTCGGACATGGTTAGTTTTGCGAGCTAGAAAGAACAATGGATTTTTATGCTGCAAGTACCATTCGACTTGCATTAGGTACATGAATAAATTGATTTATATCTCACAACATTGGGATAGTAACGGATTGGGTTTGGATTTGATAGGTTATTATTGTACCCACCGCTTCTTGCCTCGGGATAGAATAAGGCGCGCAAAGTCTCAGGATGGGGCAGAACAGGTGGTGTTAAATGGAGTTATAAAAATAAATTATTTATACAAATATTTGTTTTTGATCTTGGGAAAGGGATTTAAATCCAGTGGAGGTCGGATAAAATCCATCTTAGGTTGGATATTCAGTAAATTGCTTGCCCTAACAACATACCTCAGTAGGAAGGACGTTTGGGCTCTTCAATTTTTCTTTCTTCAGAATTGGAGAAGGTTTTAGTCTCCCATGCAGTTTTAGATAGTCAATTTAAATGATATAGGTGGGGCTCAAACACAGATATGCGCTAACAACTCTCAGCAGCAACTTTACCAAATAATTTTTAAGTAGTATAGGGGTAGTTCTAGGTTTGGAATCTTGACATATATGCCTATGGATAGGGGCGGCAACGAGAGTTGATAGCTCCCTAATCAACCTGAGACCGACGTTAAGTATAGATTTTGAGCATGGAAAATAGGCCAAATCAGATATTGGATTAAGTATGGTTCTTAAAATTAGACTCCAAGTCTTATTGATTCAATTTTGGGTCTTCAAATGCAATATGTTTAACTTTTCTCTACTTATTTTCTCGTGTCAATTGGAAAATAATTCTTCCTCCTCCTTTTCTCTTCAAGATTAATTGCCTCTTGATTATTCTTTCGTTTCTCTTATAGTGAAAATAGCAATGGTTGCATAAATTCTCTGGGAATATTGATATTGCAACAATCAGATAGCAACTTATCTTGAGTACAATTAGCTAAGTTTTTGGGGGTTGGTATCAAAGACTTAGATTCCTAAGGAGTGGTACCGGTCATATAGAGTTTGGCTGTGGTGCACAAGTTGACATGGTTTTTGACTGGTGTAGCTGGTTGCTTTGGCCTCCATGAGTCATGTAATTAAGAAAGTTTTTTATTTGCTATCATACATTAAATATTTCTTGAGAGGAAAAAGTCAAGCAATTTCTAACGCACCTCAAACGTTTTTATCAGAGATTAGGCTACCTTTTTAACCATGATGCGTTGACACATCTCAACCATCCTGTAACACCTGCCATGCATGGCATGCACAGGAGAGTTCTTTTTCTTTTAGGGATGTGAACCGTGCAAAAGTCGATAGAATGGATTGAAAGAACCAAGTCATTTATAGAAAAATTTCATTAATTATTTGCCTTCAATGGTGCCTCATCACACATTTCCTGCCACTCAATATATGGCATCATGGTAGTCGTTACAAATGTCCAAACATGGACCATGTACGAGCAAACATAATGGTGAGCAAGACCAGGAAGAGACGTGGAGCCTACAAAACCTTTTGTGTGTGTGTATATATATATATAGACAAATCACATGATGAATATAAGCATTGCCATATCAACCAACTCAAAGCTTGTCCAATGTGACACTAGAAAAGGATAGATGGAGGATGAGATGTGAGTCGAACTCTAATAGAGATTAATCATACAAGTAACAGTTTTTTTTTTAAATTTTATTTGGGGTTGGGGGTTGGGAGTTGGGGGGGGGGGGGTTTGCTTCAAGCTATGAGACTGATCAGTGGGCAAGCAATCCAATTAAGCTACGTAATCACCAGATCACATGACTAAGTAGCATTACTATATGAACCGCACTCGAATCTTGGTGTGATGTAACAAGAGAAAAGGAGACAGAAAATGAGATTCGCATCCCTCTTTGATAGAGACTAATGATACAAAACCATTAGCTTAATTATTCTATCCTCGGCTTTATGTAGTGCAGGTTCTACATCTGTTACCTTTGGAATGGTCTTGTGGTGTCTGGAGTACAATTTTTTATGCACAGTAAAGTCGTCACCTTTCTTCTCAAATACGTACTCCTCATTAGCACATACCGCACTTAAAGAAAATGAAGCTCTAAAGTATTTCTGGTTTATGGATGGTTCTTTTCTTGATCATCAAAATGTGAAATTTTAAGAAGAAACCTCAAAAGCAAAGCTGGGCCCTGCATCTTTCCATGATGTGGTTAGTGATCAGGCCCTGCATCTTCTTATAGCATCGGCAATCAAAGGTCGGGACTTTTTGCCTGAGGTACAACTTTAAAAGCGGTAACATACTTGCTAGGATGTATCATAACGTCAGAAGTAGTTACAAAGATTAGGATGGACGTTATCTCCAATATGATTAATTATGTACAAATACCACAGGCTTATTTTGAACCAGCATCTAGATTAAGTTAAAATAAACAAAATAAATCACGGCATGTATTGGCATGAGCCACATCAGATGCCTTTAAATTGGATCAAATCTAACAACAACTCTACATGCATTCAACGTTTCAAGGAAGACACACGTCCAACAGGGGCGCAAATAATCCAATTTACCTAATTCACAAGATTGTGTGATGAATTAGCGTTACTCTTTTCACCAACCCATACCACAATGCATCACCAAAAAGAAGAGGTGAATCTTACTTTAATAAATACTTATTGCATCATTCTATAAGTTAATCCACCCTGCGATCGATTTTATATTGCAATCTTTTACATAGATAATCCATTCTTTAGTTGATTGCACCCAAGAGTGAATTTGACCTTACTATATAATGAATCATTATATGTAGATATATATGCACTTCGAAGTCCAAGGCACCTAAAGATGGATGAGACCTCTCAACCAAAAAAAAAGAAAAAAAAAAAAAAAGGGATGAGACTTGATTTTCTTTTTCTTTTTTGATGAATCGGGTTAGTATGGCATGTGTGATACACGTGGCCCAAAGCATATACAAAAAATTAGGTATAGACATTTGAACTACAGGACATGTCATGCAGTGAACGCAAAAAAGTTCGCATTATATAATAGATTTACATATATCAGTCCATAGAAAATATGTGGGTCCAATATATGTACACATAAAAAACATATATAGACATGTCTGACATGCATTTATAGGGTATCATTGGATACCTCCCCTCCCTCTCTTCTCTCTCTCAATCTCTCAATGATGTGATGTGTTAGTTTGCAAACACGACAGCAGTGATTTGGAACCTACATCGATCGAAGAAGCACCGCCGTATCGATGGTCTTCGGCGCCAATCAAATCAATGGGTCCAGCCTTTATTAACCATAAAACTTAAGCTGCACCAATATTGCCTTATATCAGTCCGTCCCTAATCAAGTTCATCAGAAAGAACTTACTCGCTTGAATATATCGTCATGAGTCAATTTAATGGTAGGATCGTCTTCTCCAGTCTAAATTGCGACCATTATTATGACACGGGCCTTCTGAGTTTATTAAATGCTAATGTTAACTTTCATCTACTTAAGCAACGGTAAACAATTTGCACATACGAAACTCATTGAAGTTCAAAAATTCTCAGAGCACGGGCCCTATTTTACCTGAGTTCACGAGCATGGCTTCAGAAGAAATAAGTTTAGCGAGAGCAGAAGGCCTGGAACCATGTTCAAGTTTCGGCCAGTGATTGCCTCAAAAATGTCGCTGGTATTGAAGCTATTGCTATTGAAAAGCATCATTACTTCAAAAACCGGAAACAAAAAAACGCATCCATATATTTTTCTTAACTCAAAAGAAACAATGGAGTATGTGATGACAGTTCATGACAAGTGCTAAAGCCAATTCCACACTATACTTTTAGAGTTGGCCATGAATGAATGATAGGTTTAATTTTCAGAGATGTTTTGTTTTTAAGACTAAATAGCGGCCATCAAAATTGAGATGGAAATAAATCTTTTCGAGTTTTAACCGTCATTTCATTGCTTAGCTCTTTTAAGCTTTATTTACGAGGTAGGGAGCTTCCGAGGAAGTTCCGTGATGTATATTCTTCCAACTTTAGCTTTCTTTTGGCTGAGCACCAACTTTAGCTTTGATTGAAGCGAAAAATATCTGATCTCATGTTCCCTTTTTTTCTAGGGGCAGTGACTTGGGAAAGGCATGAGTATATCTTTGAATCAATCTCACAAAATTTGTGGCCGATAATCTCAAGTCATCTAAACTAAAGCATGCCTAAGCTTAGAAGTGCTAGTAATTACGTCTACACTCCACACCATCCAAATACTTTACCACGCACCGACAAATAGTTTATCACTAATGATAGGCCTCAAGTGAATTGCCTCGCTCCTATATTTGCTGACGAGAAATTCAAATTTAGAAACTCAAAATTTTAAAAATTATTCTTCCAACTCATATAGCAAGATGCACATCCCCAACCTATATGCGAATCTATCATCGATCCGATCATACAATAATTACTTTAAGATCTGTGCACATTAATAAATGAAATAATCTTGGAGTGCTTGAGATCTCTGTACGGGGCGCGATACAACGTTTAATGTAGTGTAAGAATATCAATCTTCCTTTTGCATGAAAGATACAGCTCGACCCCATTCAGCTCTGCACACGTTCAAGGAGAAAAAGGCCCTGGGAGTAGGATATTTTCCGCAGGAAATTGCGCGCGCGCGTGCATGCCGCCGAGCATAACGAATGCTTGCTACGAACTTGCAAATTTTTAATGATTTTTTTATTATTTCCACACCGTAAGTTAGAAAACCAAGAAGGTACAGCTCAATTAGCTTTACATACATTATGAACATTGTTGTGTTAACTAAATAACAGGTAAGAATAAACACCATCATGACCGTGGAAGAATACATCACCAACTATATTTGTCTGTAAAAGAGAACATACGCCTGGTCATGCAGGACTTCGTTTGTACCCACAGCTGTGACAGATGCATCATCGAACCGAAGCCAGCAACCATCAGAATACCTTGCATCAGCAGTGTAATGACCTCTAGAAGGCTCTCTACCATGGTGGGTGATGGTGGCCACGAGCTCATATTTCCGACCCTGCTCATATCAATGGATTGGAAGGAGTGAAAATCTGATGATTCCGCAGGCAATCATTAGAAAAATATCGTGCCTAATCTCCAGGTGTAGATTTCTCCTGTTTCCTATCTTTTCTATTTTCTCCCTTGTTCAAGCTTTCAAATAAAAGGAATACAACCGATCCGATGGTGGAGTCACAAGCTTTCAAATAAAAATTGAACAGAGGAGGGAACAAGAACAGAAGGTTAAGAGGGATGATCTGGAAAGAAGTCGAGAATAGCACCAGCACAAACAGAAATACATGGGGAAGAAGAACTCACCTTTGATGATGGAGAGACGAGTAACTCACGGCCAAGTACGAGCTCAAGGGGGAAGCCGACAGGCTTGTTCAATTTTGTGCTTCCTTTGCTTCCATAGCTAAACCTCATCAGATGAAGTATCATTATCTGGGACGGTGTCTGTATTTTTATAGACTTGCTAGCACTCACCACCCCAGCCTGCACAAAATTGTTCCTATCAGTAAGAATCAAGAAATAATCTGCCACTGGAAGGATGTCATGTTTAAGGACCTTTTCAATCCTTTCTTCTCCTATTAACAGGTCCATAACAAAAGAGATAAAAGAGAACACAAGAAGAATTTGCTAAAGGACAGATTACTATCAAAGAGAACGCTCATGCAAAGCATGAATCTCGATTCTTTAATGATGTTTATGCTGTAATATGCGAAGGTGAGCTCAACTTCAACGACGGTATGGACGGCAGTGATTATGGTATGGACTCTGAACATTAACTCAGCATGAAGTATGGCTACAATAAATAGTTTTATTGATTAGACTGGTATTCCCAAAAAACTTGCATGAATAAGAACTGATGTAATCCACGTTAATTTTGCAGGAAAAGAAGTTTGCTCCGCTAGTTTCTGCACTGAATGCTACTGAAAATAAGCATGCTATCTTTTCATCCATGGTTTCTCAAAAAGCATAATTCAAATTTGAAAAACTTCAACCACAAAGGAAACCCCAAATAATGTTTTTCATAAAGAATAACTGATGTTTGTTGCTTGAGAAACATTGAAATCTGATCTCTATTTTTTTTTTTTTTTGGGTAAAAAAAAAAAATCCTGCATTTTGTATGAATTTGCAAATAACACCCTATAAATCTAACTGCTGTAATGTCAACCCTACCTTTTCATATTGTTGTAATATGGCGCACCTTCTTCCTAGTTGGGGTTAGAGCTTGCTGGCAGTGCCTACCGGTCAGCTGATGTGGACTTAGCTTGCCGACGGCACCTGCTTGTCAGCTGAGTGGATCTATCATCACCCTTACTCCTATTAATAAAACCCAATCCTAATCTTAACCCTAACCCTAACCCCATCCCCTGCCTCAACCCTATCCTCCAACCCTCCATGCATAGTCCCTGCTGCCGACCCCTTGGCCGCCGCTGCCACCAACCCCCCCCAAATAACACCCTATAAATCTAACTGCTGTAATGTCAACCCTACCTTTTCATATTGTTGTAATATGGCGCACCTTCTTCCTAGTTGGGGTTAGAGCTTGCTGGCAGTGCCTACCGGTCAGCTGATGTGGACTTAGCTTGCCGACGGCACCTGCTTGTCAGCTGAGTGGATCTATCATCACCCTTACTCCTATTAATAAAACCCAATCCTAATCTTAACCCTAACCCTAACCCCATCCCCTGCCTCAACCCTATCCTCCAACCCTCCATGCATAGTCCCTGCTGCCGACCCCTTGGCCGCCGCTGCCACCAACCCCCCCCCCCCCCACTACCACCCCCATCCTCCATACAAAAGACATAGCTCCCATGAACCGACCGATCCTTGAGGAATCATCAATTTCAAAAGCCATCTTATTTGAACAGGGTGATAGTCTGAAGGGTATTGGAATGGTTGGAATGGGTGGTTTGGGGAAGAGCACCACTCCATAGAACGTATTTTGTGATAGCAAGGTACAAAACAAATTTGAGATGAGGATGTGGATATCTGTTTCACAGAATTTCACAGAGCAAAATATCATGGGAAATATGCTAAAGAACTTGGGAGAAAGGAGCATTAGAGATGATGAAGGATAGCTATTGATAAACACCGACCATTATTTGTTGGGCAAGAGTTATTGGCTAGTCTTGGATGATGTCTGGATCTTAGAAAGTGGCTGGTGGACATGCTTGAATGATGGACTATCAAAGGAAATGGCAATGGAGTCATAATAACAAAAAGGTTTGAATTGATTATTAAACAAATGGGAGTTGCTAACAAGTGACTCCATTGACCCAACTTCCTCACAGCTGAAGAGAATTGGTCTTAGTTCTCAAGGATTGCTTTTGCTGGGATCTGTGAAAGCAATCTAGATTTCAAGTTGAATGAAGTTGGGATGGAAATGTGCTAGGCTTCCATTAGTAATTAAGGCTGGTGGAGGGATGATGTTTCGTAAACCTGCTACTTTAATTAATGGAGATGGATTGCAGATAATTTTCATGATGAATTGGCCCAAAACAATAACTCCATTATGGCTTCATTGCAGTTGAGTTATGAGAACTTCCCTCTCATTTGAAACCATGTTTCCTCTATCTCTCTATTTACCCTGAAGACCACAAAAGGATCAATTGATCCATTGGTGGATTGCAAAAGGATTTGTCATTGCGACATTATTCATGGAATTTGTGTTCTTCTCTTTGCTTAGTATGAATCATGGAAATTAAAGGACCAGCTCATGTTTTGTTCTCTTAGTGCTGATTTATTATCCTCTTATTTTTGAGCTTCTGGATCAGCTTATGTTTTGTACATCATGCACATAAGCATCGTCTCTTCCAGATGTTCAAGTTAGTGCCACATGTATTGTAAACATAAGCAATCAAACATATTGCAGCTACTCCTGGTAATTGCTGGTAAGCTGGAATGGAAGAATCCGCATATGAGTTTATATTTTGCATCATCAGCATGCCATTTTCTTGCATGCAAAAGTGGCTTTTTTTAAGGTTATTTTTTAAAGGTTTTTTTTTCAAAAAAAAAGCCTTAAGACAAAATATTGTAATGTCATATTGATCTCAACAAAAATTTCCCCTTAAGCAATTTGTAGAAGGATTTGCAGAGGATGACCTTGGAGCATACGATGCTAAGACGACTGCAATTGTTTTGCATATACAACTTTCATGGATGATTAACCAGATATAAATCTTGATGACAGTTAGCGAACAACCACCCGTAATTGACTACTTTTGTGGCATTGATTCTAATGAGGACATAGACTAAGATGTTTCTATTAGCATGAGAGCAGGTTGAGCGCCACGTGAATGTGCCACCATAATGATGTAGTGTACAACAAGAAGTTCCATCTACCCTGAAGCCTGTATAGTGTCTACAAATGTTAGGAAGAAAACAAGGTGCCAGACGAGAGCTGAGTATAGCAGTGGTAGAATGCTTAGAAATATATATATATATATATATATATATATATATATATATATATATATAGGAAATAAGATTGACTGAATTTAGGCTCAGATCCGATCAGGTCAAAACTGAATGATGGGGATCCTACATCGATGATTCAAACCATTAGATGTGATCTACTACTTCAAAACTACTTGCACATCAAAAATCATATGATTTAAAAGCCTCTAGCCCATGCATTAAGTGATCAAAAAATACATCTAATTTAATTTTATTTAGGCTGTCCAATTTTTGATTACTTGATGCATAGACTAAGGGTCTTCAAATCATATGATTTTTTATCTACAAACAGTTTTGATATAGTAGATTACATTCAACGGCTTGGATCATTGATGCAGGACCCATATTATAGAGTTTTGATCTGATCGGATCTGAGTCCAAATTCGGTTGACCTTATTCAAGCTTGACTCTATATGTGTGTGTGTGTGGAAATATTAGACGGTAAGTTGAAGCTCTAAAGTTGCATTTGTAGCGAGCATACTAAAATAATTTGGTCGAAGGATGATCGGAAATGCTGAGATGTCCACTAGTATTGACGGAAGAGTAGGTGAAGAGGAGAGGTACGCCTAAGAAGACTTGACTGAAGGTAAGATGGAAAATCTTAAGATGCTTTCCAATAGCAGCATACTTAGCTGTTGCTTGAAATGAATACTAAAGGGAGATGTAAAAGCCAGCATTAGAGTAGCACTGTGAACTGATGCAGGAGTGAGAGAGTAGGTTTCGTGACTTCTGCTATCTTGCATGGTACTTGGCCATGATCTAAAGTTGAATTGGCATCTCTCTCTCTCTCTCCCCTCATGCCCAAAAAAACTGTGCATGCATGCACTTATCTATTGATTGAGATGAATGGTAAAGGCAATGCAAAGGCCACAACTAGAGTCGCAAAGTGAACTCACATGGGATTAAGAGAGACTCTCTCCTCCCCTTCGCCACACAAGAAAAAAAATCCTCCCTCCAAACCTATCTGTGCACTTACCTGTTGATTGAAGTGACTAGTAATGGACATGAAAATGCCAGAATTAGAGTAGCAATATGAGAATCTAGGATTCAGACAGATAGTAGCTTTCATGCCTTCTGTTACTTGAATTATACTTTCCTAAGGTCTAGGGTTCAATTCACATCTTCCTCTCTCTCTCTCTCTCTCCCCCTGCACCTCCCCATCTCTCCCTATCTGTCCCCTCCAAAAAAAGTGAGTGCATGTGCACACGAGCATGCTCATGCATGTATGTTTCAGTTTCATGTAACTTTCTATTGCAACAAAAGGCACATCTTCCTAGCTCCCACTAACCAACTTTTAGTGAAGAACCAAGAACTATGCATTTTAAAGTATCCCACAAGCCTAATGGCACAAAGAAATGTTAACTAATTAGTGGAAGATCCTAGCAGCGTAAGCCAAAAAAAAATTGGCACAATTTGTGAAAGAGTTTAATCTGAGGTTGGCAGTTAATTGTAAAGATCTGCTTGATTTTGTCATGGAGCATTCTTAGTTAAAGATTCGTGCTCCATGGCAAACTCCAATTTGTTGGGAGAAGGGACCTAAGCATGAGGCAGGTATCAAGGAAGCACATCAGATTTTGATTTGGTATATTAAAAAAAAAATGTTAGAAAAATTATGGCAACAATAGTAAAACCTGTCATTAGACTGTTGTATGAATTGTTCATACTTCTCAACCGTGTTTCCCAAACACAACAATACCTAGAATTTAGGGTTTGTCATGGCAAATTTTAGTGTCTGATGCTTTCAGACATTACGAGAGAATGGTCCTGACCAGGGTTCACTGAATTGGCCCGAACCGAACGGTTCGGGGCGTGCTGAATCATACTGGTGGCTAACTGGTGCAGTTTGGGCGGTCAATTCGGAATGCCGGTGAAAATGGAGCGAGGAAGAAAGAACGAGAAGATAGAGAGGGGGGAGAGAAGGAGAGGGGAAGGCCGGAGGTGGTCGACAGTGACCCGACGAGGCTGCCGAGGCCTCTGAAGCTCCACGGTCCTCCACAAGATGCGAGAGAGATAGGAAAGGGAGGGAAGAGGAAGGAGGGGAAGGGCCAGATGGTTGCCATGGCCACTGGACGATCCAAAAATGCCCCTTGGTCGCTGCAGGTTCGAAACAAGGGCGATGCCCCTATTTCCAACCCACAGCGACTGCAAAGCATTTTTTGGCCATCCGATGGCCTCCCTATCATCTTTCCCTCTTTCCTCTTCATTCCCTTCCCCTTTCTCTATCTCTCTCTACTCTCATTTTCTTTTGCGGAGTATCGTAGAGCCCGGGAGGCCTGGACGACCCTTCAATGGCTACCGCCGGCATCTCTATCGGCCTCCCTTTTCCTCCCTCCTCCCTCTCTTTCTCTCTCTTTTTCTCTCCAAATCATTTCTCATTTCTGTGTCGGTTTGGGCTTGATACGGTCTAATATGGAGATGTACTGACTCGTACCGCCAGCTGACTGGCAAGGGGTCTGATTTTGAGTCGGCGATTCTTGGTGCTGGCACTATTTATATAGAATTCCTACTTACATTAGCCTTAAGTGTCAACATTTGCCAAGGGTATTTGACACTTCAATATAACTATAAATGCACTTCACACTCAACCATCTAAAATAAAAAAAAGGTGTCCCAATGCATGAGGCTCCTGCAACAACAAAGTCTGGTGAAGGGCAGATGTACACAGCTTTATCGCTGCATCAGAGGTTGTTTTCGTATTTCAAACCTATGACACGTAGGTCATAATGAAGTAACCTTCATTGAGCCAAGGCCCGCCCTCTTACTCAACCATCTAAAATGCAAAACTTTTTTAAGATAATGCATTTGAACACTTCTGATTAGATACCTTTTCTTCTTTTTCTACCATAATACATAACATTTTTTTATTAACAAATATCACTAAATAGCCAACCTAGTAAACTAATATATATATATATATATATATATATATATATATATATATATCTGTGTGTGCGCACGCGCGCGCGTATTAAATGGTCCTCATTACAGTTTCTTTGGAGATTTTAAAGTGCCGTCCACCACGTGACACCTAACATTAGGCAACAATGTCAGAAGTTGAGGTAACACTGCCAAAAATTTATTTTTATCCTCTAGGCTCATCAATCAATGTTTCCAAGGCTAGCCAAATGCTCATTGTTGCAAAAGATACATCAGCCGTAAATAATGTTGTTCTAAAAATCAAGAATGCTCCTCAAGCATGTAAATGATGTTTACTGGTAACTTCATGAGATAACTGACATTTTAAAACAAGAGCATATCTTGAGTCAGTTTAACTCGTTCATATCTTGAGCGCCTATGTGCAATGTTGATAACGCTGGGATTGAATTGTAAACTGTAAATGTTAGTTTGACTCGGACAGGCTCAAGTATCGGACCGTAGATTCTAAGATTTTTCTTGATTTGTTTCAAAATTTTTAAAATATAAAACAAATATAGATATTAAAAATAGCCAACTGTTACGTAGATGAATGGAGAATAAAAGTACATATAAAAAAAATCTAGTTTCCACCAATTACCAGTCCATATATAGCACATTCAACGAAATAAAAGCTTTGTCTAGATATTTGCAATATTTAAATACAACAAGTAAATTTGATTATCCTTTATAGGTAGTGTTTTTAGAAAACTATTAAGACAAGATTTTAACATGTGCTTGTTACACTATGAAAATTTTGCATCGTATTTTTAACTTCACACACTCCAATAACAGGCCTGCTGATTTTATAACTTGAGACTTATTAGTGATAAGTAATTTAAAAGTTATATACCTCAAATAAATCACAGAAAACAGACACGTGATTTAATAAGTAAATAGCATGGTCAAGTTGGATCTTACGAACCAAGGGTCTGTGTAATTCATCATACAGATCTATATCCTATATTCCTAACCAATCCTGATCCAAGTATGAGATCTGGATCACTTAGGGTCTTTCTAATCTGGAAAGAACTGGATTTTGGATTATAAGATTTCAACAACAATGTTTTCATGATCCTTGCTGCAAAGTTCATTTGTGAATATACATTCTAAACCATCCACTATTTATAGATTTCCCCAAGGGGCAATCATGTACAATTCATAGGCTGGCAAGGTACAACGTTGTACCCTCTACGAGTCATGTACCTTTGCACCATTCTGGTACCTGTCTTGCAGAGAACAAACAATATGGTATGGACCAACAGCGGATGGTACACAAATTCTTGGTTCCCCCAACTCTGGTCAAGGGGTAATGGAGGAATACGAATTTGAAAATAAGATTTCCACATGACTCTTTATAATGAATTATATCAAATAATAAAGCATGGATGTATACCTTGCCAGATGAAGTTCTGTATCCTTCAAGAGTTTCTGGAGCAGAAAACAAATGAAGTGCATCTTTAATAGTATGAACAGCTTCAGGAAAAATATCAAGATGGAGCAAAAGGAAGGGCTGAACAGTAGCTGAAGCCTTGTTGCCTGCATCATAAAACATTAAAATTAATCCAACTACATAAAATGTGATTGAATGAGATCCAAGCATCATATGGAATTATTCATCATATACCATCGATGCATTGTTATTAGAGTCAGTATCAATATTGACTAAACTGCATCATCCATTGCTGGACATAACAAAGCATCAGCTCACTGTATCTATATAACTGGGAAATTCAAGCACACAACTACACAGACACACACCAATACAAGGTATCAGGCCTCTGATTCTCAAGCTGGAGGATTTGAAGACATGGCTGCAAACCAAACTACACAACCACTTGTACTCCAGGAAGAAAGTATCAAAGAGCAGGCACAAAGCAAGTGTAATGAGACATAAAAGCGCTATCAGGAAATACATACACCAAGGAACTAACATTTCAAATAGAAAGACAGCTCATACTATTTTGAATTTCGAAGAGTGGCTACAGTTAGTGTTCATCGACATGCAGACTCCAAATGACAAAAGGAACCTGTGAGCAAATAACAGAATAAAAGAAACATGGTAAAGATTAATTCTCATACAAGTGGTTCCAAAAAACTGAGATAAGGCTTGCAGGCAAGAGTGTGCTGGATGAAGTAGTTGCAGGATATATTATAGGTGGGCACTGATTAGTATTAAATTAAGGTTATAAAATTAGAATTTCATTATCAGCATCAAAATTAAAATCAGATAAACAAATAGCAAATATTCATTATGTGTTAATATAACAAACAGTCTAAGATGCCCTGATGCTTTAATTTTTAAGGCAAACCTAGCTTTTCAAGTTAATATAAATGCTCAGCATGGCACCATACACAGGTAAAGATTTACTCAAAAATTAATCCAGATAATGAGGTAGAACTTTTCTATCAAGATTATCAGTAGCAACTACCATCTTACTCAAAGAAACTAGTACAAATCCATACAGTATCATTTACGGGAGAAGGGCATCAAGCCAGCTAATGGATATATTTGATCATACTGGATGCAAAACATGGTTTTTATGAAGGGAGCACGTAGGTTTCTAGCTCTATTTTCGAAAATCTTTTTTGATAAATGCAAAACGGATAATATTATTAATCATATTAATAATGAAAAGCTATATATTTAATCTGAAATTACTACATGCTACAGGATCTAATGTATTATATATGCATGCATATCTGAAAATAAAAACAAGATCAATAGTAAAACTATTTTACTACTCTACGTGTTCAGAACACGTTACCTTTTCGCAGGTAGAAGAATGCCGCAATCTGATCTCCTCGGTGTAGATCTAAACGCTGCGACGCAACCATACACGCGTTTGGCCTCAACGGATAATCCACATGAGGCCCTGATCCCGATCAATTCCTCTCGAGTGCTAGCTTTGCAGAAACCTTCAACGGCTGATTTAGATCAAACTTCTTTTGATCTTCTTCACCGAGTCTTCGGACGCTTCGGATCCCAATGAATATAGATGAGAAGTTGAGGAGGTTCTCTGTCTGGATCTATGAAGTCATGACCCTTGTAACTTAGATCTAAATCCCAAACCCTAGATAGATTCTAGGGTATGCACTCACCCAAAAACCCTTTGCGCAAGAAATCCTTCACGCACGCAAAAGAGACTTTCTCTTCCTTCTTTTTTTTCGATGTTCCTCTCTTCTTCCTACCTTCCCTTATTTCGCACGTCCATAAAATCAAATATTTTATAGATGCACACAAACAAAGGAGGCATGAGGAAGTGGTTTAGATCTTACCTCGTCCATAAAATCAAATATTTTATAGATGCGCACAAACAAAGGAGGCGTGAGGAAGTGGTTTAGATCTTACCTATTGAAATTCAAATCCGATTCGAATTCAATTGGTAACCAGATCAAAATAATCCATAAGGCGCGTGAGAAGGGAGAACGCACGCCCTCCCTTGCGTGGAAAACTTCACGAGAAACCTTTTCTCGTGAAGGATTTGGCGTAGATTTTGGTGATGTGGCACATGGGAAGACTGGTCAAACTAGTCTCATTGTTTGTCCTTCAATCGAATCAATCCAATCCAAATTGGTTAGGTCCAATTAGACGTGATTAAACCCAACTTATTTAGGCTTAATTAGGCTCAGTTAAATCCTAATCAAATCAGAAATTAATCAAGCCAAATTCCTGATCAAATCAAGGATTAAACCTCCTTGACGATTAGATCATCTTGTAACCTAATCGGATCAAATCCAAATGAATCCAATTTAATTGATCTTGATCCAAAAATAATCACTCAATCAAATTGAGTTAATTAGCAATTAAATCACTAATTAAACTTCTCTTGATCAACCATTAGATCGGATAGGAACCTCTAGTGTGTGTGACCCCGCAGATTCGAATATAAGCCGGTAGCACAGGAACCAATTTTCTGTACTAATCGAAGTGACCATCTAATAATAATACCCGACGTCGGATAGGCTGAATAGTGTAATCGCAACATTCAGAACCAACGTGAATATGGTTACCGCATAATTCATTCCTTTGACCTCTATGCATAAGATGACTCAGGATTTAACTGTCAACCCTAGAAGATACATTTAAATTATGTCTCAAAGCAATTAGTCTTGTGACTCTTCACTAGAACTATCCTGACCAAGGCTTTGCTAAATTGAAACACTATTGAACACAGCTTCTGAGTCCAGGAGTAGTCAATCCCATCTTGACTCACGCGCCGACTTTTCAAGTACTTGACTGTACCCAGAAATCTTCCGTCACTGAATTAGAAATTCAGGTAGTCCAGCACTAAACCACAATGAGTTGTTTGAAAGTTTCCGTGGTGATCTCAGGTCGGAGGGACACTTATGCCCACATTCCATCAGAGTAATTCTTAACAACAGAAAAGCACTGGAGTCAATCACGTTCAGTGCAGATGTACCCCTACTTCTCACCTGCATGCCATACCAGTGTCTCCACACTCCTTGGTTAAGAAGATAATCAACCTATATGACACACAACGATCTATACTCGATAAACGTTGTCGTCCTTGGTAACAATGTATCATTTGATTGCGAACATATTTAAGGACCAAACGACAAATCCTTCTTTGTCGATTCTAAATAGTCCTAAGAATTTCATCACAACAGACAGGAGTTTATTAGAAGATAAAAGATTTATGGTGAAAAATCAGAATAACTTTTATTCAATTAATAATTCATATATAATTACATAAAATAGCTCAATCATCAATAGGCTGATGATTGGCTTTGGGATACTATTCCCAACATTTAAATCATTACATCATCATTAAACACTTTTACCAACTTCAATTATAAATTCAAAAATTTTCTATATGCACCTAAGTTTAAAAAGTGTTACAGGAATAATTATTCACTATTTCAAGTTAGATATAAACTTAATGTGACTCAGCCTGTTGCAAATAATACTTTTTAACTAGAATCATTCAACTAAAGCAAACTAATATTATTGAAACCAATTTTCATGCTTTTAGTGAATTTCCTATGGACCCAAACAATGTTGTTCTATTAGCCAGAGACTCAGCCCAGGCGTATGAGCCCCTTGTGCATTTCCCCTAGCTGACAGACATTAAGCATAAGAAAAATGCAATCAGTTCATAAGCTTGCTTCTTCAAGGCACCCGGAATGCAAATAATAATTTTAAATGAATAACCAAGATTGCGAACCCATCAGACATTTTATTATTGTAACAAAAATATATCATGCAATGGCAATATTAAGACAACTGAAAATTAGTTTGTCAAGGTGTTATAGCAAAACCACAACAAGGCTGGTATGAAAGCTAGCCTGATGAGTTCATGGTGGTAACAATTGTCTATGGTCAGAAGTCAGAACAAGTGATAGTCTCCATGAAATCAAAAGCCATATCATTCGATCATGCTAATGAATATACATGCAAGAACCTATGATAGCATCACCTAAAAAAAAACCTGTTAAAAGAGCTGGCCAAGGAGATAGAGGATTGAATATTCATGCTTCCAAACAGAGAAACCTATAATTAGGAAACTGCCAGATTTGTAGATGTTACTGAACAAGTAGAGAAGAATATATACAAATACTTGACACAACTTCCATTCTAATCTCTATAATGCAACAAAGTCAACCTACCTGTGGCCTTCACAACACTTCTTAATTGACCCCCAAAAATTGCACTTAACTTAGATGGCACAAAGTTCTGAGTTCTGGTCACTGCAGACTTGTTTTTTGGCCCAACAGTTTCCCAACCATCATCTTCAAAAGAAGAAATCAGAGGCAATTTTGCTCCATTGAAACTAAAAAATTGGCCATCAAGGTTCAACAGTTCATCATGCATTTGATCCATAACAAAAGACAAAAACTCCTGGGCATCTTCTTGCCTGCAAAAGAATTGATGTTTAGATAATAGGTACACGGCTAAGAAAATGCCCCATCTTACTGATAAATTCACTTAAACAAGGTATTAAAGGCATATGCCAATTGTTTGCCTTTGGCCAGAGAGAGAAATATGGATCTGAAGATAAAACCGATCAAATAAAAATGAATGAATGCTTAAGAGAAACATTCTAGCGAATGAGATAACATACAGTGGTTACATAATTAGAATTCACCAAGACTACAGTACAGTATCATCTGTCTAGATCGTTTTGAACTTTTTTTGGGCTATACAAAGAATAAATCAAAATCCCAAGAAAGAATTACAAACTTGGAACTAAAATACTTCCCCATTAGAATGCAGCATGCATGCACACAGACATGCACAAACACTTGCATGCACATGCACGCTCACCCACCAATTACCCTCCATCGGTATACACACCTACAGATAATCCCAACATTTTACATGATACGCCATTGGATTTCTGTACCATCACTCTCATATAACTAGTTAGAAAAAGAAATTTAAAGTTCTTTATCATAAAGAAGGCATGACGCTCACAAAAATATCCATTCAGTCTCTCTCGTAATAGCAAAATTTTACAAGGGTAATGGTCTTTTACAGTGAAAAGAGGGGTAAATTTCACTTTCAAAAGCATCCACATAATAAATTAGAAATTGAAATTTGAGTAGTTCAAAATGAGTCAGTGATCTCCTTAACAATAACAGATACAACATACAAATGCAGATGTATGTTAAAATTCTCAATGGATAATGGATTGATAAATAACTAGGTTCATTACAATGTCATATGAGATTTAAGCAACATAAGATTTATTAATGAACAATAATGTTACTTTACTTTCAAAATGGTGCATGAGTTGGCAACCTCAGGAAGGCATGTGGCCCTGCCTGATTGCAGCCCTAATTCCCATGGATTGTAAATTCCGCCAGGCAAATATACCTAGAAGGCTACAAGAAAGTTACTTAAGTCAGGCTTGACATCATCTTGCAGTCATATATTTCGTTAAATGAATCAAAAGTTCCGATGTTTATTTATGTGTTCTTCCATTAATGGAAACTATTAATTCAGCATTCTTTTAAGTGACAAATCCAAAAGGAAGAATAAAGATATATGATCGATGAGATAACTTCAAAAAGTATCAAGATCTATTGTCCTCCATCGATTTTTCAGTGAGCCTTTAAACCAAGTTTTGTAGTAAAGGTCATAATACTCGTACCAATACCCAATTGGTACAGTGGCAGTAGAATCCTGTTCTTGGTACTGGCACTTGACCAAGTAGGGTTGGCAATCAACAGGTCAGGTCATGTTCGGGTTGGGTTGACCACATATATCAAGGCCCATGGGGCCTGATCGGAACCCAACCCTACCCTTCCTACTAGTGGGTCTAGAGTTTCTAACTGAACTCAACCCACAGCCAACTTGCCACCCACAACCGATCCACTAGCCCACTTAAGGCCCAAGGCTATTAAGTTTTAGAGTTTATGTTAAATGGGTAGGCTATCTTTTTTATAGAATTTGGACTATTTATGCTACAACTCATCTCTCCTTCTAGTTCTATGCCATTGGATGATCCAATAATACATATATTACATAATTTCTAAAATATATATAAATGCCAATAAATCTATCTTAAAAATATATGTATAATATATTCTCCCCTCTATGAACCAATAGGTTGATGGGGCTTTATTGGAACCTGATCAGATCGGCTGACAGGTTAAGATTTGCTAACCCATACTTGACCTGACAGATTGGGTCCTAGTCAGGTAAATAAAATGGGTCCAAAAAAATTGCCATCCTTACATTATCCTTTTGCTACCAGTATGAGTTGGTATGCTCTGTACAGACTAGTATAGTTCAATACTGCAAACCATGCCATAACCACGATTCACATAAGCAAATTGTTAGCACTCAATGCTATGGAAGGAAATCGGAACAAGAGCACTGCACAAGCACACACCTTGGCCTGCCTGATATTCCAGTTGGCATGTCTGGGGTGAACCTTTTCAGAACAGGATCAAACATAATAGGATTGAAGGACTCTTTGGTTTCAAGAGTTCCTCGCTCATTATTCTTCAGGCATGAATCATCAGGCATGCCAAATTCAGAGATAAACTCCACAAATGCAATTAATGTTGGATAGCCAATCTAAATAGAAGCAAGTGATCTAAATAAGGATCAAAGGAAAATACAAGAAAAAGGGTAAAAAAATCATATTAGTATTGTGAATTATTAAAACCTCAGGAATGTCTCGATTTCCTAGATCTTGCAAAAGCTGAACAAATGGTGAACAGGAGAGGAGTGCCTGCAGTGTTGCATTAAGGAAGCACAGATTTCCTGAATTTATTAAGCCTCGTGGAAGAATTCTTTTAGCCAATGGTGCTTTCTCACTAGATGTTTCTGGGACATCCACCACAGGATTCACAACTGCTGAGGAATCAACTAACATGCTCTTGAATTTAGATGTTTGAATTCCATCCTTGTGCAAGTTTGGGCTTGATAATGACTCTGTATCAGCAGATTCATTTTCAGGTATCTGCAAAGAAACTAAATCTAAAGTATTGCTCCCATTTTCAATAACCCCATCACTGCCGGGAAAACAAGGGTTACAGCCTCCATTAGCTTGGGCCTCCATATCTTTTTTGACATTATTACTTGTTTTGACCTTCTCATTCTTGGTCTTTTTGTCATTTGCAACCAGCTTTGAACCTTGGATATCCTTTGATCTTCCAGATGAATCAGTTTGTTTGGGTTCAGCAATCAAACTTTTCGATGAATTTGAACAAGCAAAGTCTAAAGATTTGGACTGCAACCCTGCCCTTTCCAAAGGATGAAGATTGCTTTCGACTAACTGTCTTTGAAAATACCTAGTTTCATCTTCAGTGAATGACCCAAATATTAGGACCTGCTAAAGCAAATGCAGCCAGGATTAAAGGGGGAAAGATATACTATAATGTAGCATCAAAGTAAAGATTTTTGAAAGCTTCAAATTCCAGTGAGATAGAAGTATGTCTCTTACAGACAGGCAAAAGCTGTAATCAGTCGAAAAATAAAAGGTTAGAATTATAATAATATATGCCTTCAAAAATGGAAATTATAATAATATAACAACAAAGTAACATCACATATTAAAATGAACCTATTAAAAGTTGTCAGCATGCAGTACCATGATCTCCAACAATCACATGAAATAAGAATATCTGGGTAGTTAAAAGTATTGCTGCAATGAACTTAGTGGAGACCTAATCTATCAGAAGCCATTATTGGCACAACACATCTGTACCAGCTCTGCAAGCATTGATAGATATTCCTAAAGTTTGTCTCTTAGAATATTTTCCACCAACATTTAAGTCCAAATGATGCGTCAAATAGCAATGAAACTTATCTTAAATTAATATTGGCCTATAGTGTAAATTTGGACCACAAGGATCAGCCTATTCAAACCTGACCACCCTTAGTCCAACTCTCCATGCCAACACCACACCTAGCACCTAGCTTATACCTATCCTCTTCATGCTTACAGCTGAACTTGGATGTACATCAGTTACCATTAACATTGGTATATGCAAATGGCAGACATCATCAATACGGAATATGTGGGACTGATACCTATCCAATTTACAGGAGAATAGATTGGTAATATGATCAGTAATAAAGTCAACCAACCTATGATAATGAATAAGCATATTTAGTCTCCAAAGCCATAACAACTGCTGAATTGATTATGCTATGCTGTCTAGTCAAATTAGTAAAAAAAGGACACCCAATATTCCACTGAATTTATGAGAGACAGACTAGAGCTATCCAACATACAATGTTTTACTGAACCATTACAAGGATAACTTCCAATCCAAATAGCCCTCTAAATGAAAGAACGGATTGTTGTATTACTCTGCTGTCATAAATAAAACCTGACACACTGCATTCAATAATAAATATTGGATTCCATAGCCAGATGAGATATAACAAAATTTATCAGGAATCTTGTCGATTCCAATGCATCCACCAAAACAGGCACAACAAATCATGCAGCAGTTCTGGAAGTGGCAAGTCGACCTCTTGGCCACTATTTATTTATTTATTTATTTATTTATTATTATTATCATTATTATTATTTTTAAAGTAGCACAACCATACATAGCCACACTGCTATCGGGGAACAGAGAGCCTTTTTTTTTACATGCCCAATTTTTTCAATTTGAGATGAAACCTCCATCAAATCAACATAACAAGCTTCCGATCTGCACGATAACGTAATGAAAATCCTTTTTTTCTCAAGAAACCAAGGAAAACCAGAATCATAAAATCAACCACCAAAAGACCAAACGGTCCAAAGACGAAAACCTTATTACTCCTTAGTGCTGCATAGAGAGCATAATCAAAGAGGCATGATTACAAAGACTAGGGTTTCGCAAAGAAGTACCTTGTGATCACTCATTTTGACCGCGGAGCCAAAGAAGCACCACTAAACCTCGGAAAAACGTCAAAAAAAGCCTCTTTTTTCTGGCGATCGAAGCAGGAAGGGAACCGCCGTATGGGGAAAGAAGGATCAGGAAAGGAAATTAGAGTTTGGAACCCGGTCCCGAGTAGGCGAGCAAAGAAAGGGAGGCCGAGGGAAGACATGAAAGGCGGCGAGGCGAGGAGAGGGCGAGAAGGGAGGAGAGCGAATAACATTTAAAAGGGGGCTCTTCCTCTCTCCGGGCAGCCTTGATCAGGACACCGCCGCCCGACCGGAGCATCGACAGCAGGAGAGCTGAGGCGGAGCGCAAGAAGGAATGGAGGCTTCCGTAAATAAGAGGAACTAGAGAATAGGTATGGTCGGGAGGCGTGTGAAAGCTAAAACTCCAAATTTGGGTGGAGAGAGAGAGGCGTCGAGAGTTGCAGGCAATTTCCCTTGCCCGTGTTGATTTTTGACGAACGATGGTTGGAAAGCGTCGCCGATATATCTTATTGGAATATAAAGATATAGAAGTAATTATTTTGTCATGAATTTGGTGAAATTTATCTTTTTAATTGCTTCCGCATGTCCTTTTATGTTACCAAAACTAGAGAAGTGAGAAAAATATTCAAAAAATTAAGATTTTGTTTCTTGTTTTATTTTCTCGGTAGAACATTGCCCGAAGATTTCATTAATATAAAGTGTATGAAGTGCGTACACTACATCACCACCCCATGTACTTAGCACTACGGACCAAAAAGTGACAATCAGCGGCACAAGACAAGAGTAATTCAAACAAAAAGCAGGTACAAGGCAACATTAAAAGCATCATACCATCATTTACCATACAAAACAGAAATAGCAGCATTTAAGATAATATGCTATTAGTGATTCCTGGAATACGTGATTGAGTACATGTGGAGATGATCTGCCACCCAACTAGCTGAATCCACAGAACAACCTCTGAAATTGATGGTTGCCAACAGTAGCCAACACCGGCAGGGTAGGGAAATAGATCTCTTCTGCAATAGTAACATGTAGGGGCGAGGCACCATGACCAACATTTGCTGAAGGTCACCTCCTCTAAGGAGCATTTGATTTTGATCCATCTCCCAAGGAAAATGCTTTGCTCACCGCTCTTGGCTCATGCACGGATTTGGATGGAAATTTTTTTTTTTAATAGGGCATCATACTTTTTTTTTTTCCATTCAGATCCACGCGTGACCGCCGCTGCATGGTGAGCAAAATATTTTTCCTCCTACGCTAGAGCAGGCAACCCACTTTGTTGAAGTTGGAACGGATTTGAGACATCAGCAGCCAACAGGTGGTGAAACTAAAATTGCTGTGCCTGGCAAAGCATTCCATGTAAAAGTTGTTCAAGCAAACAAAGCAAAATCTAAAGCAAGTCCGAATGCGCAACCTCACAACCAAAAGTATAATTCAAAGAAGAGTAACGTAGAATATGAGAATAACACATGGCATGAATAACATTAGAAGAGGTGACCGGACAATCAACTTGTTAGATAGCATTAAGTTGTGGAGGTTAAGGTTTTGAATTCCATGAGACGAAATTATCTTGATTTTTTTATGAAACGGAACGTGTCGTCATCCCATCCTGGTCCGATACTTAGAACAGATCATATCTCAAGATGTTCCGATCGGAATGCTGGCATGTTGGTGGAACGGTCTTGTCCCGATACATGGGATGGTATCCCATCTCAGTATCTCATAGGACCTCCAATTGGAGGTCAATTAAGCAAGTAGTACATTGTAACAGATGTTAAAGATAGCATACTAATCCTTTCTCCCATAATATATGAAAATAGAAAGAGAAAATAGAAACAATAGCGGATGAATTCCTAGATATATTAAAATTTTTAGAAATCAAGATTTTTTAATCCTTGAGCGTAGGAAATTCCAGAAGTAGTATGGGTTTAGTAACTCCCTCTTCCTCTCTTTTGGTCTTTTCTTCTTTATTTTATATTTTTACCAATGTTCATTGCACATACTGGTGGTTTTAGTACCCAACTCTCAGAAAAATCAATGCAAAATATATTCAGACTCAAAGAACAAAATAAAATGCCAAGTCATGTTAACATCTTCTTTACTTTCTTTAGCAGCTAACCAGCCAGTGGTTGTATAAGCTTTCTAATAAGTGGGAACCATGTAATGATATTCCATATTGCACAAAAGAACAACAAAAATATCCTCAACCAGTGGCCTAATCATCCAAGGGACAAGAGACTGAAAGAGTTACTTTCAATTGTTAACTCTCATATTGATAGTTATTTGCAGGTCTTAGTATAACTGTATATAAGATGTTAATAATTAGAAAGTGCGGAGTACTTGCAAATAATGGAATAGTGATATTAGATCTAAACAAAAGCCCTCCCTTGTACATCTCCATGCAACACATAGATGTTGGATTATTTCAAGACGCGAGCTTTACAATTTCTGTATATCATTTTAAGAATTTAAAGTTGAAGGATGTATTGATTATGGTCCATGGATTGAGTGAAACAGGTGAATTTGTTACTCATAACTTGTATACATAAAAATAATATAGGAGTTATTAGTATTTTGTCTTGAGGATAATGCTGTACTATGAGTTATTCGTCAAAAGCCATACATATCCTTCATACTATAGTTTAACATATGATGATTCTTTGTTTTGTAAATATTGAAACTATAGTGGTTCAACATTGGAAGCATAAAATAACGCTTATTGTATTACTTTTGCATAGGAGGGTTTATGCATAACGCCACTGCAAATGGTTAACTTTCAATCAATGGCTATTTTTGGAGAAGTTTTACTTAGCTATCATTTGTTTACTTTCAAAACTATCAAGTCAAAAGTTTTAGAGGATATTAATAGAATTCCTTGGAGATCAAGCAAGCCCAATCTGGTCGAAACAAAGAAAATAGAGAGCCAACTTGGTCCATCAAGACCTACTTGTGTTGAGACTTCACATTCAACTAAAGATCAATTTGCTCAAGATATATCCCACTATCATCCCATGTAAGAGTGCAAATGAGTTGAGCAGCTTATGAGTTGCCTAAACTCAACTTGGGTCCAAGCTCAACCTAACTATTATCGAGCTTGAGTCAATCTCATATAGCAAAATAGTTGGCTCGAAGGCTTGTAAGCCTAATTGAGTATATATCACAATAATAATAAGAATTGAGTATATATCACAAATGGCGAAGAAGAAGAAGGAGGAAGCAAAAGCAGCTAAAAGGGTGATAGCAGCTATTGAAGGAGTTTATAGTGATGTGAAAGCATGGTCCAAAAAGAGGAGGAGGTTGCTACTATTCCACGAGCTCGCAAGATGGGGAGTATATTAAGGCCGCCTTTGACACTACAACAATATTAACTAATTTCCTCATCTCCATATTTGTGGATATTTCTTTTTGTACAAATTATGGCATAATTTTATGGAACTAAGCAGTTTAGTTCAATGATAAAGAAGATAGGCATTAGTATCAAAGCAAATATGTAGATTCTTTTGCTCAATTCCTCAACTCTAGTAGAACAAATATTGCAATTAAACACCATGGTGTCTCTTGAAATCATGTGGAGCTGGCAGTACACTGCTATTGTCCATGCTAGCTTCAATGCAGTAATTAAGGGTTGCCATATTGATTAGTATTGGTGATTAGCGACCATACTGTACGAATTGATAGGTAATATAGGAGGCATATTGACACTCAGTACGCCAAATTAGTCTTGTACCGAATGCATTGATGTTGTAATAGAATGCTATCAGTATAGATATGAAATTGTAAGCCCATTTATTGTGGGCTTGGTTTGGCTTGGACCAGTTGTTGGGTTGCCCCATGTGCCTTGCATGCATGGTTGGGAGGA